>JAOWAR010029243.1:0-13559 GCA_028571005.1 Clathrina lutea
TGTCCTCGGGTACCGTTGTGAGCTCGCAGTTCATGAGCTGGGGCAGGGAGTGGTGTGTGCAGCTCCAATGCATCCATCGTGGCCGTTTCAATCGCTTGTGAAATCTCGATGGCCTTCTTCAAATCGAGCTTCGGTTCGGCCAACAGTTTCTTGATTGTAGCTGCATTCGACAAGCCACAAACGAGCGCTCGCCTGTCTCGAAGGCATTCTTCCAAGGAAATACCGAACTGGCAGTGACGACCTAGTCGACGAAGTTCTGCGACATAATCTTTGAGACTTTCTCCTGGTTGCTGGTCTCGCTTATTGAAACGGTATCGTTCCGCAATCATGAAGGGTTTCGGGGCGAAATGGCCTCCTAGCGTTGACAAAATTTAGTCTGGCCTCGTTGCAGTTGGCGTAGCTTGAGCCAGCAGGTTACACAAGACCTGATATGTTGGCCCCAATCAAAGTCAGAACGGTTGCGACCTTTTTTCTGCCGTCCGTCACATAGTTTGCTATTAAAAATTCTTCAAGGCGGGCCTGATACGTGGGCCGGTCGCCTCGTAGGTATCAAGTGCTCCGAGGCAAGCGGCCATCCTCGTCGCCAGTTGTTCTGTCCGTGCAATCCGAATGCACACGGGACGCAGAGAGTCTATTCCGTCAATACAAGATCAGACTGAGGAAAGACTGCATGGCGAAGAGAACAAAGGGCGTTGACAATTCCCAAACCATGTAAGTAACCCAGCAGAGAATATGGTAAATAGCTGATGTAATACAAACAATGCATCACAATCGGGAAGCCGAAAAACTACTGTTTGCGCAAAGCACAGCCTCCGGTGTTTAACATATAACTTTGCATATATTCAAGACTCACACGACTTTCTTAGCCGGGGAGGGAAGATCAATGGGTCCATCATTAGCAACTTCAATGCTTCACGTTTTGGGGTAACAAATAAAACTCGTTTTGGACCGCTTCGCTGTCAAATTTTCGGAATGGTCAATGAAGAAGTGCCCATTGACAATGATTTTGCAAAATGCCATCAGTGTCTTTATCTTTTTGTTCTGTGAAATACTTGCTAGGCCATTTCGAAGGGCGGGATCGTTCCAATATTTTAGTCTGTTTCGATTGGGCACCAGGTTACTTTGGATTGCCCGATAAAAGTTTAAAAGAGCTGCGATTTTGGAGAAGAAAACAAACACGTTCCCTCTCCAAGAGTAAAGTATCATAGTCGCTAAGCAGGTTGCTGCTGAGCAACAATCTCCCGACATTGTGTAACAATCAGCTCCGCTGGTCGATCTCTCCCACTCTCTTACCCTCTTTTTGTTTCGCCCCGTAATTCGTTTCTCCCTTGCCTTGGAAATGAAGCTGTGATGATTTTTGTAATGAGACTACTCCCTAGCTGGAGCGACAAGTTTGTTCGTATGTTGGCAACCGTATATTACTGTACGGTTTAGGGAATATACGATCCTTGTGCGCATGAATAATAATTCTCACCCTATGAAAAGGGAGAAGCATCTGGTTTCACGAGCAGAATAAGAGAATAAAGCTAGCCTTCAAGTGGCGGCAAGACTTTAGTCGAACCCCTTGAAGAGCTCTGACAAACACTTTCTCGCTCGTTGTCTTTGACTTGGGTGTTTGTTACAATAGATGTCAAGACCTTACATAAACCAGGCTTCAATATCCTCCATCCAGGCGGGCGCGGCAAATTCCGGCCAACCCAGGTTGTTTATGTAATGTCCACTACACCTGACAGCCACCTCAGAAACTTTATAATTCTTTCGTTTCTACAAAGAGGAAGGACCTCACGGAATACCACAGCTTTGCATTTTTGCCAAGAGAAATGCCAAAACAAAGGCAAAAAGGCTGGAAAAAAGCCACCCTTCCAAGCAATTGGTGCCAAAGCAATTCTTTCGGCCTGTTCAGGGAGGTATTTCAGATTCACGGTACTAAGGCGGAGTCCCTCTCCTTGCTATTGAACTGGAGTGAGTCCACCCCAAATTAGCTTCACTCGCAAAGAGCAAAGAGGAAAAAGAAGCTTTAGATTCGGTCAGCAGAGTTCAAACGATGCGTAGACCCACCGCTTAGGACGAGAATCAGATTGACCAGACAAGCTTTCATTGTCAGCGTATCGAAGAAGGACGAACGAGCAAGTCCTGTGTCCACAAATGCCGATATGGATGGTAGCCCAGTTGCCATCTCCGTGACCTTACGTGTTCAATCTGCCGGTTTCGCTCCACGTCAAGACTGGCTATCGAACCCAGTAATACCTAAGCGGCGTGAGCAAGATCGCGGACGTCCCCGATGATATATGGGGCGGCTGGCCACGGCCGCCGCTCTGTCCGTGTCACGCATTTGATGTTCGAAGCTGCCTTGAGCCAAGGTCGTTTTGCACACACACACCATCGCTAAGGAGAAAACATACATGTATGCTTTCCTTTCGAATTCAGCGGTCTTTTCCCGACTGTACTGTTATGCCTGAGCCGTGTAGACTTTGACGAGCTGGATCGACTTTCGGACGAATAATAACTGATAAAGCATTTCTCCTCCTGGCAACGGTTGTCATTGAGAGCTGTGTTGAAATAATAATAACGTTAGCTGGACTGTGAACCCTTTTTTGACAAAATAATTGTCAAAGCGTCTTTAGTGTTGAGGCATATCAAGACAAGAAGAATTTGTGCACCAAGCTTTGCGGATTACATCTTCCCCATCTATAAATTCTGCTCAGAGAGGAAATCGGGGATATTTACGTTACCAGAAGGCGAACCCAACGCCGTAGAGAAGGCAACCGCCAGTACGCATGCCCAGAAGAAGGCCCGCTTTTGACTTCTAAGACCAACCATCTTCTTCCGCTCACACCCCTTTTGGAAATAGGAAAGGGAACACCAGACGGCTTTCCACTCGAAGGAGGTCCTCGATCTCTCGTTTTATTTTATCATCTTCAGACTAGGCCAGTGATGACTTCCGTTCATATCCTCACTCACGGCGACGCGGCTACCAAAGTTCCAGTTGCCGGTGACGGACCGAACGCCTCATCCCTGGACTCAGGCGGTGCTAATCTGATTTCGCCAAAGGCGTCGATGCTGCAGAACTAGTTTGTTGACAACTGCTGCTCACGCCATCCAAATGCTAGCAAACGAGCTGTGGTTACTAAGGATCTACGGCGTTCAATCAAGGCCGCATTACCACAACACTGTGATAAGGCAGTGGAACTTACTGGGCGCATTCGTTCACTCGTGAACCGCGCGAACTTCAAGTTCTGATCAATCACTCTTAAGTTAGTACACGGACCTGGACGTTCAAGATGCAAAGCCACGCCTGTCGACAGAGGGAGAAAGAGACAGAGACAGAGATAGACAGAGATAGGTGATAGAGAGAGACAGAGAGCGAAGGAGAGAGAGAGGGAGGGAGAGAGAGAGAGAGAGAGAGAGAGAGAGAGAGAGAGAGATTTGACGTGCCCATTGTGATGACAATGATGTGAAGCGTCGAGCCGCCTTGGCGTCACGGCATTCTTTGTGCTCCGGGACTCAAAGCAGCCTTGGCGTACAGTTCTAAGCAACGTGTGTTTTCGTTGGGGTGGATCGTTGAAGCATGGAAAAGCAGAGATCAGGGTTAGACGGGACGGTGATAGTAATAATGAAGAGATAAGAGAACCTTAACTTGGAACAGTAGATGGAAGCTTCGGTTTACTTGTAGGGCTGAAACGGTTCGGGGCCGGAATCGGTTGCGCAATCGAAAGTACTGCCTATCGGTTCCACTTTAATCTTATCGGCTAATCGATTCCACCAGTATATCTACTGGCCGCCGCTAAGCCATTTGACAAACCGAAACACTCACGGACGTTTTCTGGCACGTTGCAACCTTTGCCATACGATCTGTGTACGTAACAATGTTGCAAGCACGGTAGCAACATTGCTAGCACGGTAGCAACATTGCTAGCACTGTAAGTTACATGTCATCTTGTCAGTTTCAAGTTGGTGTGTAGATCTTCATGTTGGTCTAAGTGCTTTCTGTCTTGGCGGGTCTCAGGTTTCTATGTAGTGGCAAGTTCTTGCGTCTTACTGG
Source organism: Clathrina lutea (assembly GCA_028571005.1). NCBI lineage: Eukaryota > Metazoa > Porifera > Calcarea > Clathrinida > Clathrinidae > Clathrina > Clathrina lutea. Next base: position 4,043 of record JAOWAR010029243.1, read on the forward strand.
TACGCGTTGCCGGAGCGCTCATCATGGACGCAGACGGATCAGCACAGTCCTTTCTCCGACAGGCAAGGTCCGACGTATGGGATCACTTCACCCGGAAGACAGAGGCCGCTAGATGTAGCTTGTGCGGAAAGGAGTACAAATACGCTTCGAGTACCTCCAACCTGAAAAAGCATATCAAAACTCCCCTTGCTGACGTGTGGAAACAGCTGGAGCACGCGCAAACTGCGAAAACAAAGCCACTGGCGTCGCGGGTGGTCTACAAGGGGAACAGTCAGCGCTGCTCAACGGCCTGACAGCGAAGAAGGAATGAGATGAGAGCGAACTGGTGAAGCTCATGGCGGATGACGACGAGCCTGATTATGAGCTTGAGTAAGCTTCTGCGACATGTCTGAGCTCCGACATTGAAGCTGAAGTGCTTCTCTACGTGCCAGTCGCCCAATGCCCTTGAAGGATGACCCTCTGGAGTGGTGGTGTGGCCATCAATGCGACTACCCGCATTTGGCTGTGCTGGTGCGTCGTTTCTTTTGCATTCTGGCAACATCTGTTCCTGCAGAGCGACTTTTCTGGGCTTCGGCGTCATTGTCAACAAGCAGAGATCATCACTGCAGAAGAACAAGCTCCAGTCCACTCCTCCGGGATCCTGGCATCACCAAGATTCCTGCTCTGCCAGTTGTCACAACAGAGGAGGTCGACAAGGGAGATGTGCTGCCCGAAGAGGTGGCTTTGCCTGACTTGCCCAACCTGAGCTAGCGAGAACATGCACACACTCTGATGCTGTGGTGTTTACTTCCTGCGGCAAGCGTCAGCAGAACATTTTTGCGAATGTTTGTGGCCCTGTGCGCCATGAGGTCATGTGCACTGATGGTGGTGGTGGTGACGGACATTTTATCTGCATAATTGCCACCGTCTGGCCCGTAGGAACTGTAGGTGCTTCCACAAACGATAATTGATGTGTGTGTGTGTCACAGGTCATTCGGATCGCATACATTTCCGCTTGTGGGTCAAATTCTGCACCTGCTTTGTCAGCGAAAAAGATTTCTTCTCCCCTCTCCCTCGAGGGTAGGGGATATGCAGTTTTAATTCGTGTTCCGGTTCTAGCTGTTGGGGTAACATTTGATGCGGTGTGATCTTGGTTGAAGTCGCTGGTTTGGCCAGAGAGCAACTTCTGAGGCATAAAAAGTTGCCACAAAAGTCCGACCTTCGTGACGCCCACAACACATTTGGCTTTCTGGGCAAAGAGCGGGGCGCTATTTCGCGGATTAAAACAGGATCAATTTGTACGCAGCTTGCCAGAGCCTGGTTTGTATGTAAGTCCTGATTTCGTATTCCTGTCGCTAGAAAAGGACAGCTTTCATTCTTTGCTTCATGTGGAGACGCATGGTCTTCGGCTCCTTTCTGGAGCGACAAGACGTCGATCCGGCCCATTTTCGTGCGTAGCTGGAGCAAGCCCTCGGAGAACTAAACGTTTTGCTAAGCTAGTCCGAGTTCCGAATGATGCGCCTGCTGGGAAGCATTACGAGTTTCAGCGGAACTTCGTTCGGAACGGCAGCGCAGACATATTCTCAGTGCGGAGATTCTCTGCTTTTCATTACCACAACTTGGGTACAGGCTTGGTAATTGATTTTTTTGTGTCGATGTGTGTGTGTGTGTGTGTGTGTGTGTGTGTGTGTGTGATGGTGGGGCTGGCCGAGCGATAAAGGCGTGAGGCCTAGAGCTTGTGCAGTTCGTTTGTTGTGCAAAAACATTTACTGACGGCGTGGGGCGTTCGATCTTGTATGTCACAAGAATTTCGAATTACAAGCTGGTGCCAGTGTCCCAAGCGCTGAAAATTTCCTTTCTTATTTTATCAACATTTCGCGGAAAGGACCTGGACGAGTGTCGAAGGGGCTGTGAAACAAATGTGCCTCGAAAGCTATTGTACCTTAAAACGGTTCTGCCCCTCGATCGATGATTGCTTCCATCACCAGAAACGCACTTCACCTGAAGGGTGTGTTCGTCATCCGTATTGTTTCAATCGTGTAACCCCCAAAATCGAACTGGAAGGGCTTTGTTCACCATCCCTAATTCTTCGGTCCCGTATCCCTGAAAATCTAATCTGAAGGGTGTGTTCTTCATCCGTATCGTTTCAATCCTTTAACCCCGAAAATTTATTCTGAAGGGCTTTGCTGGCCATCTGTAAAGGTTTAATCCTGTAACACGGAACATAGAATCTGAAGGGCTTTGTTCGCCATTTGTAATGCTTGAATCCCGTGACCCTCAAAATCGGCTCCGAATGGTTTGTTCCTCCTAAACACCTCATAATATTTCAATCCTGTAACCGTGAAAAATCGAGCCTGAATGGCTTTACTCGCCATCCGTAATGTTTCAATCACGTGGCCCTCAAAATCTTCTCTGAAGGATTTGTTCCTCCTGAACACCTCATAATACTTCCATCCTCTAAGCCTGAAAATCGAAGCTGAAACGCTTTATTCACTATCCGTAATGTTTCAATCCCGTGACCCTCAAAATCGGCTCGGAAGGGCTTTTTAGCCATCTGTATTATTTCAATCCTGTAACCTCGGAAAATGGGCTCTGACGGGTTTGTACGTCATCCCTATTGCTTCAACCCTGCAACCCTGGAAAATCGAACCTGAATGGCTTTGCTCGCCATCCGTAATGTTTCATTTCCGTCACCCTAGTAATCGGCTCTGAAGGATTGGCTCGTCATCCGTATTGTCTCATTCCTTTAAACCTGAAATTTCGAACCTGAACGGCTTTGTTCACCGCTGTAATGTTTCCATCACATGACCCTCAAACTCGGCTCTAAAGGGTTTTTTCCTCCTAAACACCTCATAATACTTCTATCCTGTAACCCTGGAAGATCAAAACTGGAGGGCTTTGCTCGCCATCTGCAATGCTTGAATCCTGTATCAGAACTGAAAAGAAATCGTTCTCTCTCCACATGTTCGATGGAAGCTCTAAACCTTGATCATTCGCACTCACGCTCATTTCGTCAAGGTTCACAAAACCGGAGAAACTCCCCGCTTCTCTCTCCATCCTCCCGCTCGAAGTATGCTATCCGAAATCACTGCCCGAAACTTTGACCACCCGTCGATCGAAGCTCTAAACCTTGATCACTCGAAAAATAATCGGAGTTTCTCTCTGCATCGCCACGCTTGCTTCGTCACGGTCAAGGTTCTCAAAGCTGAAAACAAATCCGATTTTCCCCGACGTCGGCCACCCGTCGATCGAAATCATCACCTTGATTGTAAAGAAGTCCCCCGCTTCCGGAGTATTTCTCCAATCTCATTGTCAATCGAAATCCCCAGTTTTTCTCTCCACGCTCCTGAAAATCCTTCTCGAAACAACACTTCTTCCTTCCAAGGTGGAAAGCACACACTTTGAAATCACCTGTCTCTCAGCTTCGACTTTGAGGAAACGAGTCTCCACCGAGCGTTCACCCCAAACCACCGTTGAGGTGCCGATGGATGGGCAGCTCCATTTTATGCGTGGACGTCTTTGCCAGAGTATGTGGACAAAAAGGCCGTCCGAGACACGCTCACCTCCTCATTTTATCAATTCACTTCGAAGTGGTTTCAAGGATTTTATCACCATGGCTCAGAGACGATAGACGAATATGTTCGAAAGTCGCCCGAAACGCCCTCTTTAGCGTCGTTCCGAAGGTGGAGAGACAGAACGAACTGGCCATCAACGTCTTCGGCTACGATGAGGAAAACAGTGTTCATCCACTCTATATCTTACCAACGCCGCGGCCGACAGTGAACCCATCAACCTCCTGCTTCTTCAACGAAAGAGCACAACCCATTACCTGTGGGTGAAGGATTTCAACAAGCTGTGCAACGACTGATCGAAAGATACCCACAGGCTGTACTTCTGCATGCGCTGCCTAGCTTCGTTTGCAACCGACCATGCCCTCCAGAAGCACGATCGGGACTGTAAGAGAGTCTTGGATGGCCATTCTGCAGTAGTTGTGATGCCCAAAGCAGAAAACTCCCATTTGTCTTTCCACAACCACCACGCGATGCTCAAGTATCCCTACGTCATCTATGCCGATCTGGAGTATGTCGTCAACCAATTATCAGAACCCATGGCGTACGGAGCTTGTGGTGATGGCACACCCTCAGAGGGTATGATTCTCACTTCCTCATTTCGGCCCTTGGGAGGACATCCTAGGAAATGGGGTACGTCGACAAGCGAGGTAAGACGAGACCAAAAGTTATTGGCTGAGTTAGCGTAATACTAAACAGCATGGACAAGTTCTTATCATTCAGATGGGGCCAGTTCCAGTTTATTGACTCTTTTTCAGTTGGCTGAACGCTTCACTTGACAAGCTGGTCACCTCCACGCCAGAGTCTGCTTTCACCCACACGACCACTCAACCTCACCACCAACTACTCATGCGGAAGGGGGTCACATACACGTATGTAGACCATCACAGCCGCTTTGAGGAGACACAACTTCCACCTCGAGAGAAATTCTGCTCTCAACTCAGCGATCTTGGTGTAGCTCAGGGGGATAATCTACATACTGGGGAGGCTTTCGAGTGTCGCAACTTGGGTGCGACCATGATGTTTATCTCCGAACAGACACCTACCTCCTTGCAGACGTCTTTGAACATTTCCGACGGATGGCTTTGAATACCTACGCACTCGACCCTGCCCATTGCCACACTCTACCCGGAAAGACCGTCAATTTTTACTCTGATTCACTTTGTATGTTGAAGACAACAAATGTAACACACATTAATTTTATGTCCGTCCTTCCCAGGATTTACTTCGGATGCTCTGTTGAAAACAACCTGCATTCGACTGGAACTTTGAATGGACGTGGATATGCATTTGTTCTTCGAGCGTGGCATGCGTGGAGGTGTCAGCATCGTGAGCAGTCGGTTTGCCCTTGCCAACAACCCGTACATGGAGGAGTATGACCCAAACAAACCCACCTCTTACATTCAGTATCCCGATGCAAACAACTTGTATGGTTGGGCAATGTTCTAAGCACTTCCCACCGAGGAGTTTGAGTGGGTAAGTGTTCTTTTTTGCATCATTTAATTTTTTCCTTGTAACTATTTTTGTATCATTTTTTCCGTATAACTATTTTTGCATCCTTTAATTTTCCTCGTTTTTCTTTTTACAGGTTGAGCCTTCCCCACAATTTCTTCAACAGAACCTGCCACTTCCAGCCAATTCTGACATTTGGATACACTGTGGATGTAAGTATCAGGATAAACTGTGCTTAAAGTTTGAAATAACTAAGGCATTATGTAAACTGTATTTGCATTTGTATACCATCCTTGAGAATGCTCTTCCATTTCCTTGTCACATTCGCCTTTTGATTTCCATGGTTCCTTACAGGTTCACTTGGACTTTCCCTCCGAGCTCCATCTAGGGCACAACGATGGCCCCCTAGCTGCCGAATGTCTGACGGTCATCCTAGAAATGCTGGCCCCATACCAGCTGAAGCTTGTCGAAGATCTGAGCTCGACAGGGCTGGGCGTTCCCAAGTTGCTCCCCAGCCTGCAACCAAAACAGAGATATGTGCTCCACTATCGCAATCTTCACCTTTACGTCCAACTTGGTCTGCAAATTTCAGATATTCACAGAGCTCTCAAGTTTTAGCAGTCCCCATGGATGAGGCCATACATTTGTAAAAATGCTGAGCTGCGGAAGAATGCTGATACCGACTTTGAGCGAGACCTTTACAAGCTGATGAACAATGCTTTAAGTCACCCGATTCCCGATTATTGAGGGTGTCAAACTTATTGTGGAATTTGCAACACTTACTATAGCTGGTACTTTAATGTGTACTAATCGCATTAAATACTGTCTGATTTCTTTCTTGGTTTTTGGGAAAATGATGGAGTGCATGCACAAACGAGTTGACGTCAAGGTGATGTGAGCTAGGAGTGAGGAGGAGAGGATACTCAAATATACTGCAAAACCCACCTTGAAGCGAGCAGCCATCTTTGACAACAGCCTCATCGGGATTGAAAACCGTCGAGTCAAAGTCACCCTCAACAAGCCTGTTTATGTTGGCATTTGGGTTCTGGATCTGTCGAAGTATCTCATGTACGATTTCTCCTACAACAAGCTGAAGCCTCGTTACCCTGATGGAGCTGCTCGACTGCTCTACACCGACACCGATTCTGTAATTGTCCACATGCAAACTCCTGACATTTACAGTGACCTGAAGAACAACAGGACCGAGTACAACACGCGCAACGATGCGCCACACCACCCGTTCTACTGCGAAATGAACAAGGTCATCGGCAAGATGAAGGACAAGCTTGGGGGCAAAATCCTGACAGAGTTCGTCGGTTTAAGGCCGAAAATGTACAGCTACACTGGAAAAGGCTCGACCAAGCATGCAAAGGAGCAAAGAAGAGCATCCTCCAGTAAACAATCTGCCACGAGTGTCTCCTGGACAAGAAGGTCTTTCATCGAGACATGCCAGGACTGAGATCGCATCCACAGCGCATATATGGGGAGACTGTAAATAAGATTGCTCTTTCACCATTCGATTCTAAGCGATACATTCTGGAAGATGGCATTTCTACACTAGCTTTTGGGCATAGAGACATTCAACACTCGTACACACCACCATCTCCACCCATCACCACACCTGATGTTTTAAAACACTCAAGTTCTTCCAAAAGTCCTTTCAGTTTGATTTTCATTTTTTCCACTCCAGAACAAATTTCACTTTACACAATTTTATTGTGAACTTGTAATCTACAGCCTGTCAAAATCTGATATTGTGACCCAAGAGGGGAACTTATGAGGGTAGCCTGTCCATTTCACAAGGGCTTGTCCTTTTCCGTATGATTTCATCAATGTGAAACGTGTCAATCTGTGTGGTTTTCTGCAACTGCTGTTCGTAAAGCTTCCAATGATGGGCTCTTTAGCGAGGTCCATTATCCTTTAAGTTACTGGCAGTACACGACTGATCCCTATCAATCTCCTGTATGGTGCCTGAAACCTATCAGTGGCATTAAGTGACCAACCTCAGTTCAGGTTTGTTTTCCAGCCGGGATGGGAATCTACATCCAAACTGGAATCCAAATCCCTCATAGCCCTTGACTTCTATCTAGGAAGACCAAGTAACTTTGGTTTGGTATAGCTGTTCTATTGATATAAGGAACTGAGGAGGAGCAACGAGAGAGACAACCAAAAGCAGGAGAATAGAGTAAGGTAAGCTTAAAGGACCGACAACTGCTAAATAAATATGTGTGGCAGGAAGGTTGTAATAAGTTTCTCCGCCGCATTTGCCAAACCAACTTCTTTGACTTGCCGTGGCCTGTGATGGAGAACAGGTAAAGGAGAACAGACCATGTTGAGGGTTGGGAGTGCTACTTCAGATCAACGATAGCGGAACCACTGACACTTACCTGTGCACTTGTACCTTCCATACTCAATTTCCATGGAGAAATAGCTGTAAAACCAATCAGATGGCACCTCCGTGAAAACCGGTGCTTTCGTGTTCAGCCTTGCCATATGTTCGGCCAGGCCTCCTATGAAATTTCTTGTCGGAACGTAGCAGTGTATCTCCGACAACGCATCGCTATCATGAGCCATCCCCACGCAAAGAACCATAGACGAGAAATTTCCCAAGTTGTCTCCACTGTGAACTCTTCGAAGTGATGCCGATCGACTTGGGATCCGCTGCTTTTATACCTTCTAGTCACGTGTTCTATATGGTCACATAACATTGCGTAATCTTCCTGCGGCTGTCCTAATAGGGTCGCGCATCCCAAATAGTCATCGGCAATGTTGCGCAATCAGGCAAAAAATGATGCGCGACCCTACAAGGTCAACACAACATTGCGTAATCTTCCTCCACAAGGCGTGGCAGAACAACATCGGGGAGTTGAAGGCAAACCAATGATGTGACATACAATGTTTGCAGACATAAGGGAAGGCCGCGAGATAGAGTTCATCGGCATAGTCGGTTATTCGGCCATGTCTTGTCGGATGGAGAAGATACAATAACTTGTTGAGCTTGACATAGAACGGTTAATGAAAGTATTCACCTGCACTCCGCTGCTGCATGAACGGTACCCTCACCTTTTTGTTTCCGTTCGTATCGTAACAGGCCGCTGCACGGTGGTTGCGTTCTCGCGGGGGCTATAGGGTAGTTGTAGATTAGAACTGCAGTAGCAGCACGCCATGGCGACAGATACGTACCGACAGTGTAGTGTCAGTCTTCTGAGTCCGTTCTTCTTTGAAGTGCAGTAACGTTTCTGTTCTCACGGCGTGCTGTCTGAAGGCTTCCTTGAAGAAGAGGACAGACTTGAATGAGCAGGACACACGTTTGGCGGGGGAGGGCTCTGTCGGCTCGTCGTAGACGGAAAGTAGTCGCCGTAAGTTAATACTACATGCGTCACTTCTGTGTAGAACAAAACGGTTTTTCTATTGACTTCCTTTTCAATCAGATGCAACGCTGAATACACGTCCATTGCAAGTGGTGAGAAGAATAAAGGTACGAACTCAGGGGTCTTATATACACGATCAAACACCAGACCAGAAGTGACGTCAAAACGGCCTTAAATGAAGTTACACCAGCACAGCAGGTAGGCATTCTCTTCGCCCGCCTCCAGCTGCAGGCTTTCCGCGGCGCTCCACTAGGCTAGGCGCAAACATGTAGTCATGCGTCGAAAGCCGGCCATGAATCATGCATGTGCGCACATGTGTTGCAACTGTCGTCGTCCATGTCACATATCACGTTGCATTCCGCAACAGGATGCAGTTGCTGCTAGCACTGTTACTGCATGTCAGGTGTAGCTTTCGATGTGAAGCTGATGAGTTTTGGAGAGTCGTTCGTCAAAAGCAAAAGCTATCGTTCCACTCGGGCGCAGGGCTGACGTGTGGGATCATTTTGAAGGCCCAGAATTGTCAGAGGCTGGTGCCAAATTGTGAGTGGAGTGCAAACTGCCATGCCTAAATCGCTTACCACAACAGCATGTCGCGCGCAAAGACAGTTAGCCAGTGCCAAGCCTAGTTCCAGCCAACAGCCAGATCTCCCGCACTTGATTGATCGAACTTCCAGTAGTGCCAGTACTACACACCAGGCATTGGGTTCTTTTTCTTTTCTTTATTATTACCGCTATGATAAGTAAACACGTCGTTCATGATTTGTTGACAAAGTCGCGCACGCCCAATTTCGCCACGAGAAGGCCGTGAATCGTTAAATTAACTGCCACCGTCAGGCCCGTACGGACTGTAGGTGGTTCCACAAACGATAATTGGTGTGTGTGTGTGTGTGTGTGTGCGTGCGTGCGTGCGTGCGTGCGGGCGTGCGTGTGTGTGTGTGTGTGTGTGTCTGTGTGCGTGCGCATGTGTGTGTCAATAATTGATGTAAAATACTGTTGGACCAGATAGAAAGGTGAAATGCGACTCCATTGTCAGTGAGGAAAAGAAAAAGTTACAGGAGCAGCAGAAGGCTCGTTTCATCAGTTGAGGTGCTGTCATACCAATACGAGAAAAAAATCCTACAAGAAACCTAGACATTTCTATGCCCA
>JAOWAR010029354.1:0-13557 GCA_028571005.1 Clathrina lutea
GCCTTCTTCTGTAGTGACCACTTGATGTCATCAAGTGGTGACTACAGAAGAAGGCCAAGGCTCAAGTAGTCAGTACAGAAGAAGGCCAAGGCGTTCCAGATCTCAACCAAGAGGTGCAACCTCTGCTTAGCGGAAAAGCTAGCTATAATCAGGGCAGACAAGAGCCGGTCTCCAAACAACCAGACAGAACTCGTCTCCAAGTGCTGTCGCGAGAACAGCTTTCTCCTCTGCAATTTTCCATCGCCCTAACATGCATGCACAGTCTTTCTTCCCCACACACAGCCTTCCCCATCCTGTTTAGCACCCCAGCCTCTCCTGCACATTTCGCTAGCACATTTCCCGCTACTCTTACCACTTTTAGCAGTTTTATACCTATTATCACCTTTCACCCCTGTGTTGCGCCTTTCCCTTAGCACCCCCGTAGAAACGCCAAGCCCTTAAGTTGAGGTTTTGCGTTCCTTGTGTACACTGTCTGAAGATCAACGATTTTTTTGTCCGTGAAACTCGAAGTTACATGTACTCAACCGTCCTCTCCTCTTCTGCTTCAGCTCTGCCTGTTAGCAGGCATTGAGCCCTATTAACGAGTTAGGACTCTCCGACGCTTTTCTGTACCAGGAAACATATAAACATCAACAACCGATTAGAATAGGTACATTAAAACAGCCACATCCAATATTCACACAAGAGAAAAAAAGTGGCAATCGGGCAGAACGTACTTTTTGTACCACGTACTCCTGGTGTAGTGCAGCATTCATCCGCACCAAATATGCCACTGACCCTGCAGCAATATTTTTCTTCATCCTTTATGTCCAAAGTAGTACGAGAAGTAGTCCGCTTTAGAGTCTTTGAGTACTCCCAAATGTAGGCTCCATGAGGAATCACTGTTGTCTTTGCATCTGCCTTTTTCGCCCATTGGACCATACTGGGTGACGGATCACTTTGGGCGACGCACGAAAGAAATCCAAGTTGCCCATGTTCTGACAACCTTACATATATGATTCTGGGCGGGACTGAAAGGAAACAATAAGGGAAAGAGAAAGCGGGGTCATGCCCTAGCAAAACGCAATGAGGGGTAAACTTCCCAAAGCATCCGTGTCAGGTCTCCCCACAGCCAGCTTGAGGAGAAATGTGGAGCAACCCATCCATTGTGACGCCTCTGCAGCTCTCCAGTGCAACGTTCACTTGAACTTACCAGCAACGTTTTAATATGGCAAGGTTAAGACATCGCTCTTGCGAAAGCAGTTTAAACTGATAAAGAGATACAGAGAGAGAGAGAGAGAGAGAGACCGACAGCGGCAGAAAGAGAGCAGAGAGAGAGAGAGAGAGAGAGAGAGAGGGAGAGACTAAGAGAAGAAAATCTGAATCAATCTAACAGAGGTTGCTGAGAAATGTGCAGTGACAGAATTGTTTTGGTCCTGGCTTGTACACTCATGCACTAAACTTCCACCCTTGACAGTGTCCTGAATTTCTGACCGTGTCTTCATCGACATCTTTCATCTAAGACAGATACCTCTCACCCTCCTTCCTCTCTCTCCTTTCCCCCCGTCCATTTTTCTCTTAGACGAACTCTCTTTCTATCTCTCTCTCCCTTTCTTGCCGTAAGAGAAATGAAGGTTTGGGACAAATGCGCTTGGGCCAAGACAATGTGAACGATATAGCACATTCAATTATTGCCCATACTTGCCCATTTTGAAAGAAAAGAGAAACTTTACACTCCGTATAGATATGGCAGGAAACACTACTCACTGTCTACACCAGGTAGATAAGATGTTTGAACGTTGACAGGCGCCTTATCTGTGTGAGACCAAGGTAAGAAAGCCACAGACGTCATGTTCAGCCCAAATATGAAATTCAACCCACATGAGAAAAGCTCCCAAAGATAATAGAAAATTGTGTCCATCCCATTCAGTATATATATAATTTTGATGGGAAAAATGACTGTGAGTTGTAGATTGTCTTTCAATTAGCTAAAACCAGCTGTTCTGTAAACCGGCCTCCTGTCAGTGCAATAGAAGTTTAGATGGGCTCCTATTCAGCGAACTTAAAGGCAGGACCTCCCTTGACGCTATCTTCGTAACCAGGAGAACTATCACTTTATTTTTTCCTTGAAAGGCCTTATGAAAAAAAAAGACGACTTTTCAAGTGGCATGGATTCTCTGCGGTCTTTAGTATGGCCGCAGAAACCCAAAATAAGCCGAAAAAGATGCATCACGATACTAAATTGATTGCAACTTTCACACACTGTACACGAAGCATTTGTGCTGCTTCTTACAGATCTTGTGTTTGCTTTCAAAAGTGATGTTGTGGTTTTTATTATTTTAGCGATGTGACTATTTTATGCCCTTCAAAACTTACAGTATCATTTAGTCTATACATTTTGAGAAAGAAATGTGAATATTTTCGGCTCATGACGGAATTTTAAAAATCCGTAGATCGCTATTGGAGGCAGGAGTATGAAGGTCCTGAGTGCCAAGTTTGATGAAGATCAGACAATCCGTCCGCGAGTTAAACTCCCGACAAGGAAAGAGAGATTGGCGTTCGAAACAATGCTTTTTTGGTTCTGGCACAGATCCGCTTTCTTGTGGTATGCTTTGGCCCAGCGCTTATCGGCGTAGGAATGATGTCATCCTTATAGATCCGTCATGTGCACAGGCTGTTTTCGCTTAGAGATTTGCCAATATGGCGGAAAAAATCATTTCTGGAAATTGGCGTCACAAGCATGGCAACTCATTATGATATCGCGACCACGTATATATCGGATGCATATGGAAGAAGCACATGAATGCTCGTGAAAGGACAAGACAAAGCAGCTAGGAAATATGGTTTCTCCTGAAACCAGTTTCTGGTTTCGGGAGGAACCATATTTGTGGGTAATGCTGACCACGGTAAAGAAAGGAGGTTGATGTCAGGCAGAATCGCAACAGGCGAACAATAGTGGCCACATCCAAGCTAGTTTTGTCCGGAAGAGAATCATTGTCGAGTAGACGCTGCTCGCACAGGGCTATAGATTCACTGACAGGGATGCTTGTAAACAAACTGGGAACTTTCTGCCGAGTCATGTCCACCCAGTCTGGATCCCTCAATTCCTATGTTCATTTACTGTTTATACACTGTGAATACACTGTGTATACATGTACACTTCATATACACTGTGCACACACTGTACATACACACTGTGCTTACACTGTCCAAATCAAATCCCTAGAGGAATACATTTTCAAGATTGTCAATTTGACAAGCACCAAGGAAAAGAGGAGCACCATCAACCCATAGTGTTTCGTGCAGTTGGTCCTCCCTGCTTTAACCGGGCCCTGCAGTGGAAATCCAATCTCTCTTAACTGTCAGAGGGAGCAGCAACAACTGACACGTGCTACAAGCTGCTTATCACAAGATCATGCCCAAAACAGAACTAGAGACCAAACTCGGCTTCCACAGCTTCCACAGCGGAAAGGAATACACCATCCGGACCTGCTTGTGTGCACAAACATGTAAGTTGTTTCAAAACTTCAAAAACCTCATAATTTTCTTGTCTTTACAATGAAATTCGGCTAACTGTGAGCGTGAGCCGTTTGACAAGATCACGTGAGGTTGGCCAAGGGCCATCTTTGTGGGAGGAGGTGAGGAAAATCGGTGCAATGAAAGTTGGTTCTGAAAGTACGTGTAAACTCGTTTGCGGTGAAGGGCTGTGCTTGCAAACATGACAGGTATCTGCGGGAAAATTAAAAACCTCTACAATCATGTAATCCAAGGACCAACCTTCACATGCACAATGGATTGCCGGTCCATCGGGGTGACTTGGTGTGTTGTGTGTGAAGCCATCGTAAGTTGCAACATAATAGCCGTTATGGAGATAGACTGGATAGCTCTCGGATGGTGTCGGCTTATCACCAGGGCTTCTGGGAATCCACATAACATATTCGGCGATGCGACCGTCGGGGTGCACCCACAACCCAAAATTCTCTGCACTTTGTTCAGGCTGAGAGCGAGTGGAAAGACCTGTCATGCTTGCCATTAAGCCAGTCCAAAGAGGTCTGTAAGTCTTGCCTTTAATTAAACATTCGTAGCTGTCCCGTGTAGTTGGTTCTGCCAGCTTCATTTTCTTGGCCTTACAACTGTCCTGGCATGTGGAAGCTGGCTTTCTCTCAAAGTTTGGTAGAATTTCAAATCGTGGGCATTTTATATCTAGCACATAGGATGGTAGCAATTTCAAGTCTATTTTTGGGAAACGAAAACAGCACCGTGCATGGTCATGATAAACTCTGTCTTAATCAACTGACAAGGGCATGTCTTTTCCTTGAGCACAAATGAGTCAGCGAAGGGAACTTACTTGAAGAAAATGAGAAATTTTTCTGACTTTCCAGCCAGCCTGAGACATAGAAATCTCCCAGTGACCCCTAAATAATATTCAAGGAGTATTGCCTTCTGTAGTTAGATGAAACTTTAACAGCAAAAAAAAAAAATGAAACGTTTCGAAAGAACTTTAGTGTCTCCGGACCCCTTAAGCTGTGCCCGCTACCAGAAGTGAGGCACCATTTCTTTTATTCAAGTCGCATGGAATGAATTTCTGACACTCATCGACAGGAGTGGTTGAAAGTTGATATTCTCCTTTTCAAAACATCCAAATTCCACGTAAAGGCGATGGATGCATGTGTCGTTGACGACACATCTTTGTGCAAACTCACAAACATGGATTCTGATATAGCTTGGAAAGGCCTATTAGAAAATGGGAAACATTTTTGACGGGCTTGTCGAAAGTGCCGGTCGTCGACAGCTAGCGTTGGAGAAGATTTCCATATATGCGCTGTATATCATAAATGTGCATAACTCCAAGGAAAATTCTGTACAGATGGGAAGCATGAGAGGAGTATCTGGAAATGTGGCAAACTTGAACCTTCCTTGGCAAAGTCTCCAAGGCCTCAGTTGCACATAGAGCCAGCATTTTCCACGGCGCGTCCTATCTGCTTCAAAGAGCAGGGTGGGGGAGGGGGTGAACAGAGACAGCCACAATGCGATGAATTCACTCCGGGCTGTATCTGAGCTCTTTTGAGGGATTTGTTGGGGCTTGTTTAGGGGTAAAGTACCCGGAGAAACCTTGGGTGTATTTCAAGCAAATTCATGCCTTTTCTCGCCTTTTGGCCATGAATATAAACCCAATGCCGTACAAGGAAAATTAACACCACGTCTGGCTGGTTGTACATACCGAACTCCAGAGGAGCATGTGTAAACACTGTGCATACACTGTATATACATGGTCTATACACCGTGTGTACACTTCGTATGCACTGTGCATACACTGTCTATACACTGTCCATACACTGTGTATACACTGTGTATACACTGTGCATACACTGTGTATACACTGTGCATACATTGTGTATACACTGTGCATACACTGTATATACACTGTCTATACACTGTGTGTACACTGCATATGCACTGCCCATACACTGTCTATACACTGTGCATGCACTGTGTATACACTGTGCATACACTGTGTATACACTGTAGATACACTGTGTATACCCTGCACATACACTGTGCATACACTGTGTATACACTGTGTCGTTGCCAGGAATGAGCGTGCATAGGACGGCAAAAGTTGCGCACGTGCATTGTGTGTCCTCGTGTCGTTTCCATGGTTTCTTACCTTCGCGATCGATATCGATCTTGCGCGGCCTGGTGGACGCAGCGCAGCTGGTTTGCTCTAGTCTTACACACTAGCTAGAGCAACAACGGTCTTTCGCGGTTCAGTTTCCTTTCCAGCACGGAGTGCCGTCGTTCTCTCCGCCGCTCTGTCGCCCGAGAGACGGGCGAAGGATTCTTTTGTCGCCTGCACAATGCTTCGTCTGCAGATGTCCCGGTGCTGTAGACTCAACGTCAGACACTGCTCTCTCAGTCTGCTAACAGCCGCGTCTTCGCAGTCGACAAAGCAGTGGCTTGTCGTCGTAATCGGACAGATCAGGTCAGTTGCCATGAATGTACAAGCGCGCTGTAGCCGTGTTGACAGTCTTTTCCTTGTATTTCCCTTTTGTCTTTCTTTTATCTAATAGAAAGATGAGTACCTCGTTCTGTGGGAAGGCTAACCCTCCTCAGATGCTTCGTGGCTGCCAGAGGAAGATCTTTCCGAGGATGTTATCCAGTTCGTATGAATGTGCTGTCGTTGGTCTGTACCTCCCGCATGATTTTTCTTCTTCTTCTTCTTTTTTTATTCTGTAGAAGGTTTCACAACCCATCTCATGCTGGAGACGACGTAGTGCGTGGGGAGTGTGATCGCCTTGCTCTGGCTCTAAACCGTTCATTGAGACGTCCACTCGGAGGGAGCGTTGGCGTAGACTCTCATCAGAACGTTTTCCAGTGGCTGTTCCAGGACAAAGGACAGAACGACGCTCGTCGCCGCAAACGGCTAGGGAAGGATGACTTTTCTAGAGTAAGTGTCGAACAAATTTGTATTTCAAATGGATTGGATTGTTGGTGTACGTTTCCCTCTAGTTGTATCCAACTGTCTGAATGTAGATGTACCATACGTTGCTCACACAAAAACAGCAATTCATAGGTAGTACTAGCGTTTTCCTGACGTCAGGGTTTGTTCTTCTGTGTGTTTTGTACAGTGTTTTCCTGACCATTGCTGGAAGTGACTTGACCAGCATCAGCAGGGTCGTTGCGTAGACTTCAGTAATGCTGGTGTTACCATCAAGCACACCGTGGTCTGAAAGAGCAGACGTCAACCATCATCTCCGAGCGGCTAGTGCTCAATTACGCTAGCTGTGTGCTGGTAAGTTTGCGTTTTCCTGATGCCCATTTTGTAGTTGAATGCAAAGAAGCCAGTCCAGACTTTGTGACTGGTCCACTCTGAAGTGGACAACATTTAAACTTCTTCCAGATCTTTACATACATACATTCCAGATATTATTAAAATAAGAATAAAATGTGACATGATCCAGCCTGCGTTTTGTTTATGTTAGATGGTAAAATGTTTACGCTCTTGATCAAGTATGGAGTTATGTTATTGTAATATGATATTTGGCTTGCGTTGCACACACAAACCCGATGCAGATTAAAATATCTATTCATCACGACTTTCTTTCCTTTTAGAATAGATTTCGTCTTCCCAGTGGTCTGTGTCTCTCTTGTTGTATGAGCGCTTTACCCGCACGACTGGCCGTCCGTCACTGAGGGTCACTCCATGCAACCAGTGACTTCGAAGATCCTGCCTGAGAATGTCGTGGCTGGCTTGTGTTTTATTTGAATCACGGTAGAAAGCTTGCTTGGCCAGATCGTTGCTTTTTTAAACCCCTTGGCTGCTAAACTTCTTTATACTGTTGAACTGCTTGATGAGGGCTGGAATGTGAAAGGTGAAGAGGTGCATGTATGACATAGTGCATCGCTTGGCAGAACCTTCTAGCTGGTGGTCACGACGGAGCGCCTTGAAGTTGTTCAGCCAATTTTGAATTTCGCTGAACAGTGCCGACTTCTGTTCTTCAGTTGGTGCCCAGCTTGACATCACACTGTAGATAGACCGAAAGTCTGCCCACAGTTTGCCCACTTGAATGGAGTGCTCGGCAGGGAGCGTGCCAATGAGCTTGTTCGGCAGCAGCTTGAGCACTTTCTTCCATTCGTCCTCGTTAAGCATCGTAAATTCGATCTTATTGGTGTACTTTTCTTAGAGCGGCAGGGTCACGTATACAGTGTAAATTTTGTATATAAAATAAAATGGCGCCCGGCGCCGCCGATCGTGGGGAAAGAGCCGTTCGCAGCTGTGCCTCCGACCAGCTCAAGATCTTTCATCCGTGACTGGGTTTGGCCGCCATCTTAAAAATCCCCACCTCAAAATGGCGCTTTTGCATACATCCCAGAGCACAGAATAGCGTGACACTGCCGCTTTAATCGTTTTTCTTGAACCACGCCTGTATTCAACTTTCTAGTTGCGTTTACTGCAAGCCTGTCTACATAGGCATTACTCTTACCACTTTCTCAATATCTTTGCTCAGAATTGCTCTCAACGGCACCCTTGCGCCATTGGCAGGAAGCTGTTTGATAGCAGAACACGCAGCATCGACCTCAGCTTTGCCTCCGGTGAGGAGGTAGGCCCGAGAAAGAGACTAGATAGTGCTTGCGAGGCTCGCATAACACTCGCTGCTTGTGTGAAATTTGTTCACGATGAACAGAAGATGGTACATGATGTCTTTCTTGGTGGCATTTAGCTCACGAAACTTTCTCCTGCGGTACTCTGTTTGTGAATGACCTTGCTGCTCCGGTGGTTGTTGCTGTTGCTGTTGCGTGGCGTCGGGTGCTGCTGCTGCTGTTGCTGTTGCTGCTTCAGCTTTAATGACATTGTGATCTCCTTCTCTCCATCATTCATGACAATTGCCTCTGGCTCAAGGCCATATGTGCGCGCAAACCATAGAGCCGAGCCTGCCCAAGCCTGCAAGTCGTTCAACTTCACTCGTTTCTGCCTCTCCTTTGCGTCTTGGATTTTCTTCCCCTGTGTTGCCTAACGTCTTTCCACAATGGCGCCTGCAGCGATCAAACATAACAGAGACAACCAAAATGACTGCTTGAACATTGCATATTTTGTTATAGTCGTAACCTTTAATACAAACACTCGGGTTTTTACCTCTTCCCCCCGCCCCCAGTTTTTTTTTAACACTTACCAGCAGTCAGCTCTTGTCTGCACAAAGTTTACACTCCTTCATCTTGTCTCGATCTTTTTCTCTTTCCTCCAGCATCGCAAGGTAGGACATAGCTGCTTCGTCTTCAAGTGTTGTGCACTGTTCACGCCATTCATCTGCCTGCGCTTTCCAAAAACTTCCCTCCTCAATGATCTATTGTATTGGGGCTGTGTCATCCTCTTGCAAGATGAATTTTGCGATTCTGCTGTAGAAGACTTTCCTTCCGTGACTGCCACTTTTGCCCTTGAATGTTTGGTTTAGCCTGTCTCAACCTTGATGCGATCCTCTCTTGAAGCTTGTCGTTTGTCTCGGAGAGGCGGCACTTCTTCAGCTTCTTGTTTAAAAACTTGATTATGTTACTCGCTGCTGTGCCTGTTTCACTCCAGTGGATGAGGGGTTTTTGTGGTACCTGCAGCAAGCCTTCATCATTGTGCCCGCGAGCTGAAACCTCCTGAAGGAAAATAAAAATAAAAATTTCGTACATTCTGTGTAGACAAGTGTGATCACAAGAAGAACAATGAAGCCATATAATTTGTAAAAAAAAAGAAAAAACTCAGTTCATACCTTGGAGTTGTGATTGGTAAAGAGGCAGCATTTCACTTCAGCTTCTGAAAGCTCCGCCTCACAGAAACATAGCTGATCACGGATCTTGGCCTTTTGGGCTTTGACTGCTGTGCACTGTCGTCTTCAGGTTGAGGGGCAACCATGCTTCAAGCCTCCTATCCACTCTGCGTGCGCTACAGGTAGGCAGATGACTTCGAAGACACGTACGGAAGATGCCAAATGCGTAGCAATATTCAACTGGGTTCGAGGTCAGTCCAGGAATGTACAGTGCAAGTACAGTCAGTATGCCAAAAGGCATAACCATGATAACGGGCATAAGAAAAAAAAACCTCCTGACTGGGCCTAGAGCCCTAATAGGCTTGTTTCTATAGCTACACACACCCGAAGAGCTTCTCTGGGATCGACCGAGGAAGCTCAGAGAAGGCTCGTTTGGTGAATTGTCCTTGTGAGGTGCGCACCATTCTAGCGCACGTAGCGGGGAAGAAGACACTTTGCTGTCATCCTTGTAAATTTCAAGGGCTTAGTGCTAGTGTTTTAAAGTTCGCTTGGAGGTCTTGTCTTTTCTCAGCGACAGTTCATGATCAGGTCGAGGGAGATTATCCATTACAAGCCTGCTCCAGTCAACTTCTGAGGGTGTAGTTTCTGGACGATTTTGGCTGCTTGAGCAGGAATTCGGCTTGCGCCCATACAGCGCAGTACGCTGCAATCACACCTGGAAAGCGTTCGTTTGGAGGTGGCTGCACTAGTGAAGTAAGACTCGGCCGTGGTTTTTTTCCAAGCAAACGATGTCACCCGGAAAGTATTTTTTCCCATTGCAACGATCATTTGGTGCGGACAAGTGTGTCTTTCAACGTGTTTCAACGTTCTTTGCGAACCCTCTGTGTACATCCATCGTTCAGGCGCAATGTGCAACCGTGCACCATTCAAATGTATACGCACGCCAGCCATTCCTGGTGACAATACACTGTGCATACACTGCATATACACTGTGTATAACTGTGCACATACTGTACATACACTGCATACGCACTGTGCATACACTGTCCATACGGTGTACATACACAGTGCATACACTGTATATACACTGTAAACACTGTGCATACACCCTTAGGCCACCCGGTCTAGACCTTTGGGCCGATTTGCGAATAAGTTCTGCGAAGAAACTCCTGGCAGCTGATTGGCTCTCTGTTCTGAATGTTGATGTCATCACGAAAATCGATCTAGCGCGGCACAAGATCGTGTCGACCATGCATGTACAACGCTTGCAACACTGTGGCATACATGCATGCATGTGCATGACCGGACCTTCTAGGTGCCTCGACTCTGGCATCCAATGGCGAAACTGCGCCCCAAATTTTAAAGTCCGTACCGCACGGCCGAAAGACTGTGCATACACTGTGAATATGCTGTGCATAGACTGTGTATACACTGTGTATTATTAATTAGTGTATACACTGTGTATACACTGTGCATATACTCTGCATACACTGGGCATATACTGTGCATATACTGTGTGTACACTGTGTATAAACTGTCCGTACATTTTGCATACACTGTGTACATACTGTGCATACTCTGTGCATACACCATGTAAACACCGTATACACTGAGCATACGCTATGCATACCTTGGGCATATACTGCGCGTAAACTGTGTACACACTGTGGAAGTAAATCCGTTACAGTGATATATTTTCAGATTGTAAATTTGGCAAGCAATTAGAATAGTATGATCAGTATCAACCGCAAGTAATTCGTGCAGTCGATCCTCCCCGCTTTGACCGTGTCCTCCCGTGGAAATCCAATGTCTCTTAACTGTCAGAGGGAGCAGCAACGTCACGTGCTACAAGCTGCTGATCACAAAGTCATGCCCAAAACAGAACTAGTGACCAAACTCAGATTCCTCACTGGAAAATTGGCATGCCGCCTGGACCTGCTTGTGTGCACAAACATGTAAATACCTTCAAAACTTCAACAATTTCACATTTTTCTTGTCTTTACGATGAAATTAGGCTAACTGTAAACACGAGCTGTTTGACAAGACCTAGTCAGGTTGGCCAAGGGTCATCTTTGTAGAAGAAGTTGAGGAAAATTGGTGCAGTGAGAGGTTGTTCTTAATATGCGTGTAAACTCATTTGTACTAGAGGTCTGGAGGTCTGTGTTGGCAAGTGTCAGAGGTCACCGCTTAATTCTTTTTATGTGTCTAACGATGTATTTCATCCACCAACCTTCACATGCACACTGGATTGGCTTTCCGGGGTGACGTGGTGCGTCGTGTGTGAAGTCATCGTAAGTTCCAACGTATTGCTGTTTGTAGAGATAGACAGGATACCTCTCGTCTGGTAACGGCTCGTCTCCAGGGATTAGAGGAATCCAAGAAAATAATTCTTGCTGGCCACAGCCAGGGCACTCTTTTAACTCCCATTCAAAATTCTTCACACTTTCTTCAGGTTGAGAGGGAGCGGCAAGACCTGTATTGGTTGCCCATAAGCCAGTCCAAAGGGGGATGTGTGTCCTGCCTTCAATCAAACATAAGTAGCTATCCAATGTAGTTGGTTCCGCCAGCTTCATTTTGTTGGCCCCACACTTCTCCTGGCATTTGGAAGCTGGCTCTCTGTCAAAGTTTTGTAGAATTTCAAATCGCGGGCACTTTACATCTAGCACAAAAAACGGTGGCAATTTCAAATTTATTTCCTTAAAACCAAAACAGCACCATAGATGGTCATGAAAACCTCTGTCTCAAAAAAACACTTACAACAGCAGTGCTTGCCTAGGACATAAGCTGATCAGAGAAATGAGCCTGCTTGAAGAGCAGAGCTCTTAACAGAGCTGGAGTTCAGTGTTCCTTATGCTCCGTTCCGCAATATAAATTTTGCCACCGTCAGGCCCGTTGGGCTGGAGGTGGTTCCACACACCTGTATTGGCATGTGTGTGCGTGTCTGTCTGTCTGTCTGCCTGTCTGTCTGTCACAAGTCATTGGGATCACGTACATGTCCGCTTGTGGGTAAAATCCTCCACGTGCTTGATCGGAGGAAAGTTCTTCCCTCGCACTCCAGGGTATGTGATGTACAGTTTTACCCCACTTCACCTGGAAAGTCTAATAATTATTGACAGGGGCTTTCGTATGGACACGAAGTGGGAGAGAAGTAGAGAGAGCGCCAAATTGCGCAGCTGGTCCGCGCGCTTCTTTCGGAAGCCCACTCGACGACATTTGGGTGAAAAAGAGTTTGAATTGATTGCTTGCGCGGGTTGCATTTGTTGGCTGATCTACTGGTAGATGCTCATGTTATTTTCCGAATGCGGAAAATCCTCTTCCTGAGCAAGCGATGTGTTTGCAGCTACTGCGGGGCTTGCGCACGAAAAGTACATGTACGTGCACGCATATATTATTGCATGCATATGAAGGTAACATTACTGGTGTTTTTGGGCCGTCTGACTATTAGGAAAAGAATGTTGCTCTTGAGCCCAACAGAGCTCGACTGATCATCTACTTCTACCAGTAGTACTGCATGATGGTTTTTTCTTTTTCTAACTTTTTGGTGATGTGGTCTAAGGAGGGGGGGGGGGGGGCTATTGAGTGTGTGAAGACGGCACAGAAAAATGTGAAACGATGATGCGTGAATTACACAGGTGCGTGCTGTGGTGATTGCTGATGAAGCGAATATGTGATGTGAGAGTGACAGTGTAGGGTTTTCTTTTCATTTTTCTTTTGATACTTTTTTAGGTGCATGCCATGGTGAATGTGTGAAGATGTGATGTGAGAAACCACAGACCACATCTGCGTCCTAGGAGTTGTCACACGTTTATACTTTTTTTTTAAAAATAATTATGTCAAAGAAAATCACGGACTGCTACGTGCAGTCTACGCTAGCGGATACCGCGCGGTCATTCCGGGCCACTGCTTTACCCATTGAGCTATCGCACCGGTCCGGCAATCGAATCATTTTGCTCTGTTCTTGTCTAGCGAGCTAAATATAGCTTCTTAGAACTTAGAACTAGACCATAATGGACGCCTCCGCTTGGGACGTTTGGATGGAAATCCTGAAGCGAGCTTGAACGTGAAGCTCGGGAGCGGGGAAAGGTAATTATGTCGAAGAAAATCACGGACTGCTCTACCAATTGAGCTACTGCGCCGATCTGGCAGCCGAATCATTCTGCTCTGTTCTTGTCTAGCGACCCAAATGTACCTTCTTAGAACTGGACCATAATGGTCGCCTTCGACATAATTATATTACCCGCGCTCCCGAACTTCACGTTGAAGCTCACTTCAGTATTTACATCCAAACGTCCCAAGCGGAGGCGTCCATTATGGTCTAGTTCTAAGA
>JAOWAR010029576.1:0-13556 GCA_028571005.1 Clathrina lutea
TGAGGCATTCAGTGTTATTGTTTGTATGTGTTGTGCACTGTGCGTTGGGCACTGTTTGCTCTTGTTATCCTTCACGGGCGTCTGAGGCATTCAGTGTTATTGTTTGTATGTGTTGTGCACTGTGCGTTGGGCACTGTTTGCTCTTGTTATCCTTCACGGACGTCTGAGGCATTCAGTGTTATTGTTTGTATGTGTTGTGCACTGTGCGTTGGGCACTGTTTGCTCTCTAGGTATGGGAGAAGGAAAAAGAAGACTGTCATAACTGATCAACTGATTGTTCTCTCTCTCTCTCTCTCCCTCCCTCCCTCTCTCTCTCTCTCTCTCTCTCTCTCTCTCTTTCTCTTTCTCTGTGTGCAGCTGTACTACCAGTCCTGGGCAAGGCACGGTAATGCGCCTTGTAACTTATACATGCAGCTCTATTTCATGTAACTAGAAAAACGGGAAAAAGTTGCTGGTGCGCAGTAGTGGTCATCTCGTGTTGAACTGACGCTGGCCGTTCAACCTCTGCCATGCTGAACGCCAAGCTCATGCTGTAGAGGGTTTTATGCGATCTCCTTCCTTTCCTTTTATCTCCTCGCTTTTCTTGCAGTTTTGTTTTTCTAACAGTTTCTGTCTTCATTTCTCTCCAATTGTCAAGATATGTCTTCTTCCTCTGTCATGGGCGTTTATGTTTGTGTTTCGCATGGGCTGGGTTCTTCGAGCAGGAGTAAAAGGCACACACATTTTCGTTTTGTTTTGTTTTGAAATGTCTGGTCTCATCAAAAAAAAAAAAAAAAAAGACACGAAGAACAAAGATACTGATAATTCGCAAAAAGGTAAGACACTGTAGTGATGGGGTTCAAACTTTTGTAACTCAAGAAGTTTGGGCGTTCAACACTTTTGTCAGGTGGAGAGAAGACACTTCGTTATGTGTCCGGCAAAAAAAAAAACGCCGGCATTTTGTTTTCAGGTGTACGTAAATAAAATTTAATGTCTGCTCATGATCAAGGATATGAAAAACCGGAGGCAGTTCACAGTTGTTCAATGGAACGTGCGCAAATGGTTGGCGCAGAGCGCGCGCAAATGGTTGGCGCAGAGCGCGCGCGTGGTACGCCGGCGCACCGCAGTTGATCTACGCCACAAATACATGAAATATGAAGCGGCCCCGAACTCTGCGCACTCACACGTTTGCGGCAACAGCTTTGTCCTGTATGTGTGTGAATTTCTCGGCCTGTGCGACGCGCGAGTTGCGGGATAGATGTCGCGGATGAGCCACGGAAGACTGAATAGTGGGACTGATCAAAGGCGATCTCTAGATCCGGCTAGGCTTGGTAGGTGGTGCTAGCATTCACTGTCATCACGGGAACGGTTCGATTTGACAGCCCGCTCAGCTGACATTTCCACAGCAGTGTCCAAGAAGCTGCTCCTTCTGGACTGTGTTCGGAGCTTGTGCGTCTAAAGGGGCAAAGTGTTTGTCAGGAAGGGGAGGTTGAACAGGCACCGACGCTGTGCGGTTTTGGTCGCAGCGGCCCGAAAAGCGCGCAGGGGGACGAAAAATCCCTCGTGTCCACTACTGCTAGTACCAGGGCATTCAGGAGTCGTCTTTGGCGATATGGGTGGCGCAGTGTTTTCTGCTTGTGACAACGACGATATGGTGGACAAGCTGATGGAGGGGGGATACATCACAAAAAGATCGGTGGAGCAGGCGTTTAGAGCTGTCGACCGTGGCGACTATGCTGTGGAAATCGAGCCGAGAGGTTCGTCTCGTTAGAATTGTTGTGGGCGGATTGTTTGTTTTTAGAGGAAAAAAACTACGAGAAAGCCACATGTACTGTTAATGTAAGTAGCAATCGGTTATCAGGCAGTCTCAGCGCTTGTTGAAGAAGTGTGTTGTCGTGGCCACTTTTGGACGTGATGGGCATCGACTTTGCATTTTCCGTCCCTTTATACTGTTAATGATATCGTTATCGTATGTCCACCGGCAGGAGCGGACGACAGATCCAGTAGGTTCATTTTTGCAGTCGTGAAATCTTTATTGATGTTATTTCTCGGTATGTCCAGGCTAAGCAGACAATAAACCCAGCGGACCTTTACCATACACCAGAGATATGCACTGAGCAGTTTAGTGATATAATTCTTGTGTCTATTGCAATTTCTTTTAGAAGGAACCGAAATCCTCGTGCACTTTTAAGAATCCTTAAACCCTCATAGAAAAGGAAAGGAAGCATTTAAGAAGATGGAGAAACTCTGGGAGAGTTGTCTTTTCATCCCGCAGTAATAACATGGGTCTGGTCGTAGGTTATGAGCTGTCTTTGCTCCATCTAGGCCACCCATATTGAGTCAGGGATCTGGTTTAGAAGCATTTGGAAAGGCCTGTCTTAGATACAGTGTCCTTTTCACACTCGTCGTTTTCAGTTATAGGCGTGTCTGCCTCGTTTTTGTGGCCCTGTGCACATAGATTACTACTACCCTGGAAAAAAATACGTTAATGGTTATTCTTGAAAATCCGTATGCTGTTCAGCTGTTCACATCAATTGATATCAATGAATCGAGCTCACTCGACAGTGCATGGTGCATATGTGCGCTGACTGTCAAAGGTGCGCGCTTGTGTCACAGTCAATTTCGCACGATGTCACATCATGATCATGATGGTAGGAACACTGTATGAACTTTGTTCAAAAACTAATGTAACGAGTTATTTTTGGCCAGGGTAGTAGGAGTTAATTGTACTGACTCGGCCCGGTAATCATGTGACTCAGGACATGCAACTTGACATTTTTTGTTTATGCTGAAGAAATAATTTTCATGCGTGACACTGATGAAGAAATAGATCTGATCCCCGAATATATGCACTGTGAAGAAAGCACATTGAAGTGGTCATGGGGATGGCAGTTATGAGCATTGGTCTTTCAGTGACACCTGCACTCACGGCCATGTGCTTGGGCATGCACACAAGTGCTCTTGGTATAGGCTTAAAGGGACACTGTCGCAGGAGAGCCTGGGTACGAGGTTGCCAAGGAAATGATACTAATGTTGCAAAACTTCATCGTTTCGCATCCTCACAATCCTCTGTTGTTTCCCTCGATACCACCAGTGCTTTTCGTTTGGGAAAAGAGTTTGGTTTGTTTTATGTGTAATTTTGAGCAGAAATGTCAAAGCCACATCTACAGTGTATAGTGTTTGTGTTGTATGCGTGCTTTGCCCAACTGCGCTTTTCTAGGCAGCAATTGGTCGACCCTCTTGGACTTAGAACAGAAGAGGCAGTACTTCTTGGTATCTTCCCTTGAACCCCCTTTGGCTTCAACTGTGCCGAAGTTTTCTGAGTGGAGCTCACTTTCTTCAAGTCAACCTGGCTCTCTCGTGCTCATGACCTTCACGCCGATCCCCATGGTCCTCTTGGTCGATGTCATTAGCCAGTGTCATTAGCCAGTGGCTGCGATACCTCAATGTACACACATGCACAAAATGCGATGCACGTGCGCATGACCCGGGGCTGGTGACAGTGTCCCTTTGATATGTTATCTCTTGGTATTGAGCTGTGATGTTCAGTGATATAGACTTATGTCATCCTTTGATGTAGGCTTGTGAGAGCACTTGATATAGGCTTATGATATCTATTGGGATAGCTCTATGGTATGTCTTGACATAGACATGATATCTTTTCGCATAGATGTGTAATATCTTTTGATATTGACTTGTGATATCTCTTGATCTAGATTCATGATGTATCTTGGCTGTGATATCTCTTTATATAGACTTATGTTATCATTTTATTTAATTATTATACGTATGACATCCCTTGAGACAGACTTACAATATATCTCTGACTTATGTTATCTTTTGATATAGATTTATCTTATCTGTAGACTCTTCATGTATCTTGATATATCGTAGACTTCTGAGAAAAGTTCTTTCGCCCTAGAGAGAAGAGAGTGCTCAGCACGGTGCTTGTGCAAACACGGAGCTTGGTAAGGCAAGGTAGACGGGAAAGTCTCTTTTTCCTGTTACTGATTAGGTTCACGACCAAGGTCAATCTTCAGACAGGCACAAGGATTTTTGTTGGCCGCTGCGCTATTTAATGTGCGTGCAGCAAGGGTGAAGTGTGTGTTTGTTTGTGTTTGTGTGTGTGTTTGTTTGTGTGTCATAATGAAAAAGAAAGGTGTGTGTTTGTTTGTTTGTGTGTTTGTTTGTGTGTGTGTGTGTGTGTCAAAAAAATGACAGGCTCTCCTCCATACTCAACCCTTGTGTGTGTGTGAAGTGTGCAGTGTGAGGTATACCGTAAACTAGGTGCGTAAAATTGTGGGCCAAGTGAGAAAAGCCAAGCTGGAGGCTCAACTTGGAACAAGCAAACATTCATTTTACAAAGCAGGAGAGGGACTGATAAGGCGTACATGAGTGCAGCGATGCGAGCTATGTGACTGTTTTCACGAAGTTTGAGAGGTAAAATTTGTTCTGGTGGTGACATTTTGAGGCGATCTTTGATGTTTTGCTGAGCAGCGTCTTCTTCGTGGCTCTGGCAATCATCAGATTTTCAGTCAAGCTGAAGTCGCAACGCTTGGACTCATTAGTGTGGCCTCAAGCACGTCACAGGATCTTCCACATGACATGGTGCTTGACGTTACCACGCTTCAACTGCCAAATGTACTTGGAGAGTCTCTGTGTTGTTGGTCTTGCTGGCGTTAGTGACGCTCAACTTGTGGTGCGTGTAGCGTGCCTTGAAAGTGGTGATGGTAAAGCCAGCATAGCGCATCTCGGTGGTTACTCCGGTTGTTATCTACCAGGCAACTGTCTGAGCCGAAAAAACAATCGGATTAACCATCTAGATGCGCTACGCTGGCTTTACCGACACCAATTTCAAAGTACACTGCCTGAACGACAAGATGAGCGTCACTAACGCCAGCAAGGCCAACAACACAGCTTTTCAAGTACATTTGGCAGTTGAAGCGTGGTAACTTCAAGCACCATGTCACATGGAAGATCTTGTGACGTGTTTGAGGCCGCACTAATGAGTCGAAGCGTTGCGACTTATGCTTAACTGAAAAGCTGATGATTGCCAGCGCCAAGAGGAAGCCACTGCTCAACAAAAGATCAGAGATCGCCTCAAAATGTCGCCACCAGAACAAATTTAAACTCTCAAATTTCGTGAAAACAGTCACAGCTCGCATCGCTACACTCGTGTACGCCTAATCAGTCGCTCTCCTTCTATGTACAATGCATGTTTGTCTGTTCCAAGTTGAGCCTCCAGCTTGTCTTCGTCCCAGTTTTCTCACTTGGTCCACAATTTAACACACCTAGTTTATACCTCGCACTGCACACTTCCCCCTTTAAAAAGCGCAGTTGCCAACAGAAATCCTTGCACCCATCTGAAGATCCACCTCAGTTAGGAAACTATTAGTAACACGGAAAAAAGGACTTACTCGTCAGATTTTCCTTGTCTTGTCATGGACTTATTATCTCTCTTATAGTGCAGAAAAGCGTCTGAGAGTCCTAAATCATTTGTAGTGCTCAATGCCTGCTGACAGGGAGAGCTCAATCAGAAGAGGAGAGAACGGTTGTGTACGTGTAACTCCGAGTTTCACGGACGAAAAATCGCCAATCTTCAGATGAAGATCAGGGATTTTTCGTCCGTAAAACTCTGAGTTACACGTACACAACCGTTATCTCCTCTTCTCTATCTCTTTTATATTGAGCTAGGATATATCTTGCGATAGACTTGTGATGCATCTTGATTATAGAGACTTGTGATGTCTCTTGATATAGACGTCGGATATCTCCGTATATATATAATGCCCTTCCATCTGGTCCATTTGTTCACTCAGCTCTTTTTTCAGGAGAAGGGTGATGAGCAAAGGAATGTTGTTTTCTTGCAGGGGAGCACGCGCCTAGTCCATATGAAGACTCAGCTTGGCGAAGTAATGGTGGATTTCGGCACCTCTCGGCACCATGCATATACACTCGTGTTGTGGAGTACCTGGAGCTGCGTGAAGGCCAAAGCTTCCTGAATATGGGCAGTGGGATTGGCTACTTGTCTACCATTGTCGGGCAGCTGCTTGGTCCCTATGGTGTTAACCATGGTGTTGAGCTCCACGAAGACAATGTCCGTTTTGCGTACGAGCGCGTGGCGCAATTCATACGCTCTGGACTGGCGTTTGAGGGTTCGCGCTTCTGCGAGCCGCAGTTTAAGACAGGCAACTGTCTGAACATCAGTCCAACTTATCGGCAGTATGATCGTATCTACTGTGGTGCAGCATGCCCACAGGAGAGCCTTGACTTTGTCAAGAGTCTGCTTAGTGTCGGGGGCATTCTCATCACACCTGTCGATCAGCAGGTAAGTGAATCTCACAAACCATAAAATACATAGAGAGGTGGCTGCACACTTCTCTGTTGGTATTTTGAAATTTTTTTCCCAGCTAGAAAATATCCGCTCTCCTCCATGCGAGCCCAGTGTGCACCCTTATGACTGAAGTTATGAGGATCATGCCACTGCTCTTCGTATGGCTATGCCCTCTGAAGTCTTGTTCTCTTTCCTCCACACAAGTGATGGTGTGATGAATCATGAGAAAAGGCCCTAGGTTGAGCATGCTTTTTGTGTCCAAGAAGTAGGCGAATAATTGACCATCAGTTTGTCTTGAAGCGTACTGAACAGTGTCATGGTCAGCGGGGCCATGGCCATGAGGGTTTGAGTTCATGTGCACCGACTGAGGTGGCTCGCTTGCTCCTATTTCTTTGCTCGATAGAAAAGGACTTTATCCCCAAGAGCCCCCCCCCCCCCAAAAAAAAAGAGGTTCAGAAACGGTGCATGGTTGTCATAGAAAAGTTGCGGTATGATCCTGTCTCGCACTTGCCTGTCTTTTGACGGACAGTGTTCAAGACATGGTGTGAGGATGTGAGTACAGTGAAATCCCTTTAATTCGAGCACCCAAAATCCCGGCAGAAACTTCCAGTTAGAGGAGAAGTTGGGGCAATTTTTCAGGTTTGAGGTTTTCACGGATAAAGGTCTCGGAGACAATAAGAAGTTGACGCGAAGAGGTTTAGCCAGCATCCGCGAACTGGAAAAGGCTAAAATCTTCTCAAAAATGTTCTCGCTGATGCACTTTCCCGCGCTTTTCTTGTGACGTCAACTGTTCCCAAGGTTTTTGCGCCAAACCCACCGCATGTTTTCCGAGCAGTGGCACCGACAGCGGTCACTCCTTCAGTTCAGTTTCTCTTGCTCTTTCAAACTGGCCTGTTGCACCGTGATTCATGGTTGGAAGGTACGTGCATTGAAGCCGTATGGATTAAAGCCGAAACGACAGGCTCTCACTAGTTGTGGTGAAACCGTGACTGATGTGTGGTGTTGAGCATCAGTTTATGGGAGCGTGCAGTGCAGTGAGCATCGGCAGCAAAACGTAGACAAGGGGAAGGAGCGGGAAAACGTGCAGCTGCAGTGTGTGGTGCTCTGGCTCGTGCGGGTGTTGCGCTGCCATGGAGACAGAGGTTGACTGCCGTTGCTGCCGCGACGAGCCAAGCGCAAGGGGCATAAAACCGGGTGTGATTTATGCTCTTTGTTCTCTGGACAGTGACCTTGTTCTCGGCTTAAACGATCATCATCTGAACGTTTACAATCATCTGGCCTGTAGTCAGGGTGTTCGATTTTCGTTTCTGCAGATTGCTCCGAATCACTCACCGTCAGCTTGTCATGCAACAATGGGCACTGGACCGCCTTTGATTCACACTGGCCCGCCTCTGATTCACACTGGCCCGCCTCTGATTCACACTGGCCCGCCTCTGATTCACACTGGCGAGAGATAGACACACTGCACAGCCTTATCTACTACATCGACCCCACTGGTCTGCACATCCTTCTCATAACTCATCCCTTCGACATCATCGTCTTCCATCACCGTCTCGTCAAGAGGAAGCCCCACTGCAGCCTTATACCTACCATGCCTGTCTCTGCCAGCGTTGAACACTCAACCTTCTATGGCCAATGACGAGGGCAGAAAGAGTGAGCAAAAAAAAAACAATAAAAAAAAAACATGACCATGGCAGTCACCAACATGCGAACGCACTGAGCTTATGCAAAACAGGCAACAAGCGCCTAATCTTAGCTTGGCGTGAGCTTTCTTGGCCGTAAAGTCGGACAACCGCCGTTGACTCTTACGAGGCTGATCGTGATGCCAGAAGAGTCACGGTGAAGGCACAGCGCCCGCCTTCAAACGTCTGGCGACACGGACGCTTTCCCCGCAGGCAGAGGCCCATCTGCTACCAACTCTGGGTAGAGAGCTTGCTTGAACTGATTCTCCTCGAAGAGCGTAGGAGCACAGGCGCTTATTTGGCGGGTCAAATCCAGAGCAACGTCCTACCTTCGTCAGCCAGATCTTCAAGACTTTGGGGTCCTTTGGGAAGGAATGGAAGGAGAGGCCTTCGCACTCTGTCTTCCGGAATCGTTCACACAGCAGGGATCACAGGGACGCACCATTATCACCAATGCAGAGGAAACGAGGACACAGAGAGTGACAATCTCCGACATGACAGTCAGCTCAGAACGACAGCTGCTCTCTGCGGCGATGAGTTTGGCGCAAAAACCTTGGGAACAGTTGACGTCACAAGAAAAGTGCGCGCAAGTGTGCCGGCTAGACGAATTTTTCAAGAGAAGATTTTCGCCTTTTCCTGTTCACAGAAGCCGACTGAACCTCTTCGAATCAGTTCCTTATTGCCTCCAAAAGCTTTATCTGTGAAACCCCAAAACTGAAACTTTTCCCGAACTCCTTTAACCGAATGTTCTAATTAGCAAAACGCAAGTTTTTGGGCAATATTCACACGAAAATGTGCGGAAAGAGGCAAATCAATATGGGCACGTAGTAAATGTACTAGTGCAACATTGTGTTATGTTGAGTAAATTGAGCAGCCTCGATCTTGGCTTGATTTTTCAGCCATGTCGAAATGGTGTTCGGAGGAACACCAAGTTCCCTCACAACAAGGGACTTTTTCTTGCCGCCATCCATGTCATTTAGCGCCTTGAGCTTCTCCTCATAACTCTTGGCAACATGTTGTGAGCCTGCGTGCTTCGACATGGCAGAGGGAAATGCGAGACCAGCTCAAGCAAATTCCAATCAGATGCTCAACAAATGCGAGACCAGCTGAAGCACAACTTCGTCAAAAACTCTCAAAAGCAGTTCCCACTGTGACAAAGGAAATGAAGCCGTTTCGGAAGGCAGTAGAACAGCTTGCATTTTCTTCCAACATTCGAATGGACGCACAAACTTTACCGGACTTGCCCCACCTCATCGGCTTTAGCGCTGAAACACGTGTCCTCTCCAGTGTACATGCACTTGGACCTTTGGATGTGCATACCGGGACTGCAAGCTTCCGCGTCTAGTACGTCTGGCATGGCCTGAAGCGCATTCTGCACGTGCGTCGCGCAGGTTTAAAGTTCGAATAAAGCGTACTCGTATTTCGAACGATTTCAAAATATGCGCAGTGTATTAGTGCATTTTGATCCTGTAAAAATCCGTACCTGAAAAAAATTCGAGTAAAACGTACATTCCATTTACACTGTGTTCGAGATATCGGGATTTGACTGTAACCATTTTTAACTTGCAGGAAACCCCAACTTTCCTAAAAGTTGGGCGGGCGCACCAACGGCTTTACAAGAGCAACTATTCAGGCACCACCTTGGGACAGTTCGAAGATTGAAGCAAACTGGTGTAGTAGGATTCCTATAGCTGGGCAAAGTCGAAGTGTTCCTTTTGCCATGGACATGATCTACAATTATTCGTTCTCAAAGAACTAATGCAGTGAGCCAGACGTTATGTTTTTCCTATGTTGCGTTTGCTTCTCTGGTGTTTGGCTATTTGGAGACCGTGCTGTTTTGGACAGTGACTTCGTGTCAACGTCTTCTTTACTGGCGAACGCGAGCACAGCCCTAAGTTTGCCAGATCTTGAAAGCAGTATTTTGGATGTGCAATGTGCATGATATCGATACTCACGCTTTCAAAAGTACCAAGCCAGAGGGCCTTGGGCCGTATCCTAACCTCTCTTCCTTTGTGGCTCTGGGGCATGGCGTGTTTTCTTTTCTATGGTGCGAGCGAAAAATTGAGAGCAATCTGTCAACCTCAGTCAGCGTGCACAAGCCCTTGAATCCTCATGGCCACGACCCCACCGACCGTAACAGTCTGCTAGTTTTAGGAAAGGCCGTTTTCCAGAATGTACAACGATACAGCTTTCAGTTGGGCTACTGTATGTCAACATCTTTTGATGCAGGACAAAGGTAATTTACATTTACCCTGACGGAAAGGAGGGCCACCGTTCCGACACGTCGCAATAGGGCAGTTTCAGTTTCTTTCTGGAGAAGGTGAAGCCCACCACTGTAAGATGCTCATCTTTCGTTCACTCTCTTTCCTCATGCTGCTCAGCTCCTGAAGGTCCGCTGCACTGGGAAGGACGAGTTTGAAGAGGCCGAGTGCATCATGCAGGTCTGCTTTGCGAGCATGGTACCTCCAAGCAAGGAGTCTGTTCGGAATGAGTGCATCACTTTCAGTGAGTAGAAGAGCTGCTTTGCGTCTTGTGCACGCGCGCGCATGTGTGTGTGTGTGTGTGTGTGTGTGTCATAATTGATGTAAAATATAATGAGACCAGAGGGAAAGATAAAATGCAACTCGATTGTCAGCGTGCAAAAATTTAAAAAAAAAAATCAATAGCAGCAGAAGGCTCGTTTCATCAGTCGAGGCACTGTCATCCCAATACAAGAAAGCAAACCTATGAGAAACGGTCACACCTCTATGCATACCTGTTTCAGGACCTATCTCAAGACAGGATAGGGTTCTAAGGAATGACAACAGGTCCCAGGGCCGTACAGATTAAGCAAAAAGAGGTGAGAGAGAAGAGAAGAGAAGGAAGTGCGTGACTGCTGGCAAATGTCGAAGTCAATCATTTGAATCTGAAGTCACGGTGCCGTTATGGTGTCCAACTCTAATGTTGTTAGCGCATACCTTGGCAGGAATCCATATTAGGTGTACGCATTTCTGGCAAGGGGGAGCGAGGGAGATAGATAGAAAGGTGATCTAAAGAAGAGTAGAAGGTTGGGATAGGGAAGGAGAAACTGAAAACAAGGAATCAAGAGACGAAAATAAACGGAAAAGGGCATGGAAAAATGAATAAAGAACGTTTGTAATGATCACCTAAAGCCCTTCCGTTTGATCAGGTGCGTATTCCCGAGGTTTGCGATTTCCTATAACAACTTCTCAAGAGATTTTTATAGGAAATCGCAAACCTCTCAGGATGTTGTACATGCTATGGATCGATGCACATGCACCCGAAAAGAAGCGCTCAAGAAGGCATTGCCTGAAAGAAGCACTCTAGAAGGCATCGCCTGAAAGAAGCACTCTAGAAGGCATCGCCTGAAAGAAGCACTCAAGAAGGCATCGCCTGAAAGAAGCACTCAAGAAGGCATCGCCTGAAAGAAGCACTCTAGAAGGCATCGCCTGAAAGAAGCACTCTAGAAGGCATCGCCTGAAAGTTGTAACGAGAGAAATATTGGCATTTTTCTTCACCACATGAAAAGGAGACCAAGTTCATCTTTTTTGAAAAAGAAGGGGGGGGGGAGAGAAAGAACAGGCAATAAGTAGGGGATAATAGTTGAGGGAAAAAACAAGTTAGTTTGAGTACTGAAGCACCCACTAAAGGTTGCCTCACATAGATTGGTATTGAAGCTGCTGTGTGCTTTCCAACTCCTGGTCGGCAGATCTTGAAAAAGTTCAGCGTAAGCTGGTGAATGAGAACATTTCCAGACAAGTTAATGCCGCCAATATTACAGGCGTGTTCAGTCCGCTGGCTTTGTTCCGCTTCAAGATGGCGTTGAGAGCTTTGTTGTTGCATTTGAGTGTGGTGGCCCCGCAAGTCAAATGGTCATTTCAATTGGTCAAGTGACGCTGGAGAGCTGACCTAGCACACAGGTAGCTGTATGTCTTGCCCTTTTGTTGGTTCTCAGACCATTATAGAACTTTCTGAGGGTGTCGTCGAGTTCCTTGACCGAGAACGTCCTCGGATCAACTGGCAGTTGTTTTTCTCTACAAATTGACTCCAAAACGCCAACCCCAAAGATGGCAGCTGTTCTTGTTTCTTCAGGTACTACATCTTCCAAGAACTGCTCTTGTGACGTCGAAATGTCAAAACGATGGATACGTTATGCCGTATCCCAAGACATATGTTCTCAGATTAGGCAAGAAACTTGAACGAGGAGAAATGAAAATTGTCGTTTTGATCAGGGGCGTTGCAATCCAGGCTGTAATGTGCATGTCTTCGCCTGACTCGGGTGCTCGTTTCAGGTGTGGTTCGTTTTGTCATGACGATGGGTGCCGGGCTCCAGCGTCCTTGTGAAACACGCATGACTGCTTTTGTGTAGGTAGAGGTGTATAAATTGAACGTAATTTTCCTCGATTTTTTTTCCAATGAGAAAAGCATGGACAAAAATTGAAAAATTTAAATCGATGAATGAAATAACTAATACTAGATTACATAAAATAAAGTGAAAGTATTGAAAAATAAAGATAACTAGCTGAGTATCCGTCCTTCGGACGGATTATGCTTTGCATACAAGGATTTCCTAAGTGTAAAAATTATGTGTAAGGCATGGTGGTTTTTTAGGAAGCATACCGGGCTGACACAGCCACGAGCACCCAAGGTGGGGCTGCGCCGTCAGCTGCGCAATGCCCGGTCCAAAAATGGCGTCCCCTGTGCCTGTGCGATCTCTAAACTCATTCTGGAGTCGCGAACGGCCCAGGTGGGGCTGCGCCGCCAGCCACGCGATGCCCGGACCAAAAATGGCGTCCCCGTGCATGTGCGATCTCTAAACTCATTCGGGAGTCGTGAGCGCACCAGGTGGGGCTGCGCCGCCAGCCGAGCGATGTCCGGTCCAAAAATGGCGTCTCCCGTGTATGTGTGATCTCTAAACTCATTTTGGAGTTAGGTGCCTATGTCTTTGTATGCAGTGGGGTGCCTATACCTTTGCATACGGCGGGGTGGTGGTGTCTTCGTTCCGCAGAAAGAAGAGCTCGGCGGAAGTTCGTGTTTTGGCCAAAACACTTCTAAGAACGCGCTCGGGAGACGTGGAAATCTTGGCGCCGATCGGTACAGGCGTGCTGAGTACCCGTCCTGCGGAGAGGTCATGCATTGCACGAAATGAGCGGACCGGAGTCGAACGCGACACCGCGATCCAGGAGCACTTCTAACTTCTAACTGATCTTAGTGCGTAGGTAGGGCTGCGCCGCCAGCCGCATGATGCCTGGTCCAAAAATGGCGTCACCCGTGCATGTGCGATGTGAATGGCTGTTGTGACTGGGACTGCGGCCAAGTTAGCTGCCTATACCTTTGTATACGGCGGCGTGCCTATACCTTGGTATATGGCGCGGTGGTGGTGTCTTCGTTTCGCAGGAAGAAGAGCTCGGCGAAAGTTCGTTCTTTCTTTAAAACCTTCCTCAGAAGGGGCCCAGGCGTCGCAGAAAGCTTGGTGCCGATCGGTGCAGGCATTTTGGAACGTATAGCAGACAAACGGACAGACAGACACACAACTTCAGAAATATATATAAGAAATATAT
>JAOWAR010029687.1:0-13554 GCA_028571005.1 Clathrina lutea
CTCTTCACGTTTGTGATACTTTTAAGCAATGAATATAGAAGAGACCAGTGAAGAAAAGAGTCGGGTGAAAGTTGGAAGAAAGATCGCCAGCAGTGAGGAGAAGAGACCGTTTTGTGTGTTGCACTCGTCATCAGCTAAAAAAGAAAAAGGAGGGGTAGGGGGAGGTGCTGTGATTTAAAACGTCTAAAGATAGAAATGCTGACAAAGGTCTGATTGTGTCGGTGCGTTTATAGTGGGTGTATTCCAGATCTGGGTGTAGTTGTAAGCTTGGATGGGTATTGGTTTATGCGGTGAAAGGTGGGAAATGTAGGTGAGGATCAGCAAGAAGGTGATCATCTGCAGGATGTTCCTATGTCCTCTTGGCGCCTATTGATCGGAAGAACCGACACAGTCAGACCTGTGGCAGTATGTGATTCTCTAGGGGTTTTAGATCACGGCGTGTTTGTTTTCTGCTGGTGATGGTGTAAGACATTGAAGTGTTCTCTTCTACTTTGTTGGTAGCAACCTTTGTTCCAACGTGCATTGGACTTTCTGGCCATTCTTTTCTTAGCTTGTGTCTCTTTCATCCTGTCTGAAAGTTCTGTTATCCTGGGAATTTTCGTTAAAGAAAGAAATTCGTGCACTAGCTGTCAAAAAGGAAAAGTTGCCTTTCGTACACTACTAAAAGGGACACTGCAACGGATCCCGCGGCTTTTAAAAATATATGAGCGCTGTGTGAATGTGACGACATCAGAGAAAACTTTAAAAAAAAAAAAAAAGGCATTCGCAAAGCATTGCAGTTGTCCGTTTAAGTTTCGTACTTACCATGAATCAAAATGCAATTTTCTTTTACTCTCATGTACTCTCACAAAACGGGCACACCCTTGGTCAGGAGCGAGGACCAGAACACGCAGTGCATTTGGAGGAGAGCTAATGGTGGATTTTACTTCGATCCTGTAAAGACACTCTGACCTTTGTCATATGTGTGAAATCAAATCATGTACGATTATCTCCACGATTACTGTATGTATTACAAAAATTTCCACGATTAGAGTATGTATTACAAAAATCTCCAGGATTAGAGTATGTATTACAAAAATCTTCAGGATTACTGTGTGTATTTCAAAAATCTCCAGGATTAGAGTATGTATATTGTGTTCTCATTTATTTGTGTGGGTGTGTGTGTGTGTGTGTGTGTGCTTAGGATGTACCTTACTGATGCTTGTGCTTTGTTTTTTTGTTTTTTTGTTGCTTTTCATGTCGATGCAGATACAGTTTTCTTTGATGATGAGCCGCCAAGGTAGGTCTATTTTAACCAGTTTTTTTTGTTCTTCTTTCATTTACGTTATTCGCTAGTTTATTCTAATAATTGTGCTTTCATGCTTTTGTCACGTTTTGTCAATGGTTCGTTTTGGTGTGGGTGTGTATTTGGTAAGAGATGCAGGGCTGTGCAGTCATGAACCACACGGCAGAGTTTTGTTGGCGGTTCATTTCGATGTGCAATTTGGTTCATTTCAATGTGCATGTTTGGGAGGAGATTCAGTATAGGGCAGTGTGGCCTTGAGCCACACAGCAGGGCGCTTCACATGCCCCGTGGTCCTTGTACCCAGACCTCCACGGCTCATTCTCAATGACTGTGTGTGTCAGACAAGACTCCTGCCCATGTCACTCGAGTCACAAAAACAAAGAAAAAACACCTTGCGCATGTATCACACAACTTAAAAGCGTACGGTGGTCATAGCCTCAAACCACAAAGCCTCGTGTATTTCACACCAAGCTTTGATCTGTGAAGCCTCATGTATTCCACACACGAGCTTTGAGCCACGGAGCCTCGTGTATTCAACACGGAAGCCTTGAGCCAAAGTCCAGCAGAGAAACCTCCATGATGAGGTCATATTGTAGTTCATATTATGATGAGGTCATACTTATTATGATGATGTCATTATATGATGAGGTCATACTTATTATGGTGATGTCATTATATGATGAGGTCATATTTCAATGAGCTCATATTATGATAAGGTCATATGATGAAGTCATTGCGATAAGGCCATATTGCGATGAGGCCATGCTGCAATGAGGTCATATTATGAGGTTATATTATAATGGTGTCTTTCTGATAATGTCATATCACGATGATATGATGTTATATTACGATGAGGTCTACTGATCTTTCCTGTTTCACACTTGTCATCTCCTCACTAGAATTTCCCTTCCTTTGCCATGTTTCCAATATGAGAGTATTTTTTTTCACCTTGTTGGCATGGTTAGGAGTGATGCCATGAAAGAAGAACGTCGTCGTCAGGCGCTGCATGACTTAGAAACGTTTATTCCAGGTAAGGCTCTTACCTTGTCTTTATTCCTCGCGAGGGTATCTTCAGAGGAGTTTGGTTAAGCCTGTTTCCTTGTGTTGATAATGTAAACTTTGATTTGATAAGAGTAATAGTAATAATGTCTGTGAAGGGACAGCTTTCAGAGGGTTCTGCTATTGCAGCTTCTCTTGGCTTTCCCAACCTGTCTGGAATACTGCTCTCCGCGCTTTTACCTGGTGAAGGTCAAGGCAGAGTAGCGAAAACTGTTATACTCTCAACGGAATCACACTTAAATTATCAGATACTGAGAACATGTCTTGTCACAAAATGGGGCCGTCACTGACAGTTCAGAATGATCCTGCTCATTTTTTCTCTTCATGTCTAGGAGCTCCTTTTTAACGTCTTTCTGTCTGTCTCGTGTGTGCTTACACTTGGCCTCCTCAAGGACCTGTCAGCAAGCTGCTTGGAGAGGACAAGTTTCACAGGGGCTGCTCGACTCTTCTGGAAATCGTACAGCATCCTACTCTCAACAAGCAGGTCAGTCTTGTTAAACAGCGAGCTCCCTTCAGGTCTTGCTAACACAGCAAGCTCTCTTCCTGCAAGAGGTTTAATTCCAGTTTGATCTTGGTGGGGGCTTGGTTGAATGGGCGGTATTCACCTGTACAAAACTTCCGTGTGCTGAAGATTGATAAACTCATCGTTGACACATGTTGAGTGCGAAGGGTGAGCTTATGAAATGTGAACTTGCGAAGTGTGACCTTGCGAAGTGTGAACTTGTGAAGTGTGAACGACTACAATATAGCTCGTCCTTGCATGAAAATTTCCGTTTTTCTCACTCGCATCAAAACTGCACATCCTCTTCTTCCACTGGGTCGCCACCTGCCATACTGGTCCAACGAAATGGAAGAATGGAAGGCAGGGATTGTCCCTGTGATTCTCCATGCTGCCAAGATCCTTAAAATTAATGACCTTATGATCATAGTTTTGTTCATACAATTGCCGTTCAGTCTGGCCGTGAGGATTCATTTCTCCAAAGGACTGCAGCACAAATGAGCATGTCCAGCAGACAAGAAATTTATGTCTGCATAGATTGAAGTGTGCTGATACAACAATCAGATCGTCATGGATTAAGGTGGGCTGATACAACAAATCACATTGGAATCTTCTGATTCTGTGTTTTGTTTCTCCTGATTTCACATGTCTATGTCCCAGCTCGGCTACACACTGTTTGACATTGCTGTGGAGGAGGTCTTTCCTGAGGTAGGTTAGCCATCGGGCTGCATGGGCAGTCGCATTGTGGACTTTGGTCGAAAAAGGTCTTTACTTCATCACATTAAGAAAGTTGTGATCTTGGTGAAGTTTACTGGAAATGTCAGGCAGCGGTTTGTCCTCTAAGTGATGAGGTGCATTTTTGTGTTTGAAGTTTTGGCTTGCACCTAACATTTTCTCACCCATGTTTGTCACTCTCACCTTGAGTGAGGATTAGGGTTTGTCACTCTCACCTTGATCGAGTGAGGATTAGGGTTTGTCACTCTCATCTTGATCGAGTGAGGATTAGGGCTGATTTACTTAAGTTTGTTGATATGATATGTCTTTGTAACAAAGCGGCGTCTCTCTCTCTCTCTCTCCTCGCTCTCTCTCTCTCTCTCTCTCTCTCTCTCCTCTCTTTCCTGTCTCTCTCTCTCTCTCTCTCTCACACTCTCTTTCTCTCTCGTTCTCTCCCCCTCTCTGCTCAGATTGGCGAAGCTTCTAGAAAGATCGGCTAATTGAACAGCGCACACCGGTTGTATTCGTGACATACTCATTTTTCATAATTTGTATTAAAACTTCTTTTTTCTCACACATCATCCAAGACAATAATCCATGCTTTGAGAGACCTCTAACCCAGCCCGGCTCTATGCTTGTACAGTTCATGCCCACCTCCCTCTCTGCAGGAGAGATGGGAGTGTTGTTTTCACAATGTCTGCAGAATTTCTTTAGTGCTTTACCTACAGGTTTTTTTTTTCTTTTCCTTTTTCAAGATAAGCCCACACGCGGATGAAGACTTGTTTTGAAAAGAAGAATAACTTATCGAAGATTTGTCTTTTGTCCTTTTGTTGACGAGCAGTAAAGCAGGCGTCTTGGAAAACGTTGCTTTGGGTGCAGGCTGGTACCTGCATAAGTGTATTAAAACTCCATCACAGCCATCGATGAGATCGACACATCCATCAATCTGATCGACGTGTCCATCTGTTTTTGATACACCCACTTATAACTTTACACACGTCTACTCTCGGTGCCTCGGAATGCAATAGCAAGCCTGAGTTATTTTGTCATCCTGTAGGGTTTAAGGTGCACCGTCACATTAAGCAATGTCTTTTTTTTTTGTAGATTTTTCGGTCAAAAAAAAATGTCAATCAGGCTCAGCTTAGGCCAGGTTGCGTGGCGTTGCACCTCAGGTCGACTCTTGATCTCTTAGTCTCTGGCCATATTTCCGTGGCCAATCTAAACTTTAGTTCTACGTTGTCAGAGCAGGAAGGCTTGAAGTACATGTAGATCTAGTTTGCAACCCAAACACTCACACCCACCGAAGAACAAGTCAGCGCTTAACGTCACATGCCATGAGCTGATTGCGCACAACGAAGTCTACTCTCCACCATTTACATTCCCGACATGGCGAAAAAACACTGATGCAACAACAGTCGGGTCTTTCGGACGTATTTTTGAGATACGAGTACAGCCCTTTTTCATCACTCACAAACTGTCCACCATACTCTAATGGGGTACTGGGCTCCGGAGACGCTGTAATATGCCTGTCTTCCAAAAACAACTTCATGCGTGCACCATGGACCTCTTGGGAGTTTCTTCTTCCTTCACCATTTCGACCTAGAGCGAATGGCATCACCATGGATGGCAATGGACTGGCGTGCATGCTTGAGAAAATTGCACAGTTGAAGCTGAAGATTTTGGACACAACTAAAGAAACCCTTTTGAAGAGCATCTGGCAAGGGCCCAGCTATTCTTAATGTATCATGTAAGACAACGCGATGGCTGCATTAAACTGAAAAGAGACGGGACCGAAGTTACTGAGACATATGTGAAGATATCGGGATTTAGTTTTCAGGACCCAGGAACTATCTCTCTACAATCAAGTGTCCTTCATTAATCCTACTATTCTCTTTGCATCCGACTGAGGTGAATTATTACCCTAGAAATACGGTAATTAATATCTGACTTAGAGGAAATATAGAAAACAAAGTGACGGTAATTTAGTATCCAACTAAAGAAAAAAACAATTACACTCGAAATAAAGTAATTTGCAGTTATCACTCCTCAGTGACATTGGCTGTGGTGCTGTCTGTCAGTGTGGTAAATTGGTTGCTGAAAATGGACCATAAAAATTTGCTCAGGCTTGAAAGGCTTCAACTTTTCAGAAGCTCAGTTAAAAAGTATTAAAACGCGAATTTAATAGAAAAAGTACAAAACGATGGAGAAAAGGCCAGTCTTGGGCAGCTGTATTCACACCGAGGTGATTTTCAGACAGCTAATCAACAGCACAAAAGCTCTCCAGTCCATTCGAAAGGTTGGCCAGCGGCACGGGGATGATGTGAAACAAGCGTCGTCATACCCCAAACCTTTCAAACCTAACCATTAAAATAGAAAAATAAAGAACTTGGATGAGAATGGTCATGACACCCCAGCCTTTTCACTGTATATAATGACAGTGACATGTTGATTACACCTCAGCCTTTTCACTGTATATAATGACAAAGACGTGTTGATTACATCTCAGCCTTTTCACTGTATATAATGACAAAGACGTGTTGATTACATCTCAGCCTTTACACTGTATAATAATGACAATGACGTGTTGACAACATCTCAGCCTTTTCCCTGTATTTAATGACAATGACGTGTTAGCATTTTTACCCAACTCATATGGGATGTCACCATCACATTTTCAAAGAATTGTATTTGAAATTAAGCCGTGAAAAAGCATGATAATGAGGTGGAAAGCGTATAGATGTCTTGATCAAATGCAAGCAAAAATCAACCACAGAGGAAACCATGCACTCCAGCTGAAGCACAACATCAGAAGCGTGAGTGAACCTTCAAAGGTGAGAATTATTTCATTTTGTATATGGCAGCTCACTTGAAGACCTTCTTGGACATAATGTAGAGATTGTGTATTAACTGTCTTAGCCATCACAATGTCTTTCTTCTTCTTCTTCTTCTTCTTCTTCTTCTTCTTCTTCTTCTTCTTCTTCTTCTTCTTTTTCATCAATGATCGAGTCAAGGTTAATTTCATGGCTAAAAATTCACAAGGTCTGGATATATGTACTATTTCTCAAGTTGAAGTTGGAGGTGTTCTGCCCGCAAAGTATAACATTGTGTACGATGTTTAACCCCGGTGTGAAAACCGGGGTAAGGCATTAATTTAAACATTCATTACGTAAAGAAACAATTTTTAACAACATGCTGATATGAGCCCAAAATGATCATTTCTGTGATGTTCATGTTTTTTTTTCTTTTTCTGCAGAATATGTATGAGCATGTCAAACAGGCTGGTGATCGTCATGCAAACCCCTGCAGAGCAGTACGCCAATAGCCCAGTGAATCTGTTCCAACCGTGACTGCTGGTCAAACGTATCACTGTAGACAAACAGAACAATACGTGGCAGTGGTTAGAAAAAAGAAAGAGAACAAAACATAAAAACTACTATCAAGTCGTAAAGTTTTAGACAAAATTATTGTCTTGCCAGATGCCTCCTGCTGAGACAAACAAGGTACACATACATTAATTTGTTAGGAGACAATTAAATATCCTTTCACGCCA
Source organism: Clathrina lutea (assembly GCA_028571005.1). Taxonomy (NCBI): domain Eukaryota; kingdom Metazoa; phylum Porifera; class Calcarea; order Clathrinida; family Clathrinidae; genus Clathrina; species Clathrina lutea. The sequence continues at coordinate 7,108 of JAOWAR010029687.1, forward strand.
CACATGGGAACAAATCATATCTGTTCAAAACCTTCTAGAACTTTTTCAGAAAATGCATTACTTGAATTTAGAGCTCCTTTGCAAATATTTGACAGCCACCTACCTTCTGAATCCATCTTCGGGAAAGTCTGCGTCCAAAATATCGCTCAGAAACGCCCGCCATGCCGACGTTGACAAGCACTGTGTCCAACTCATCCACTGTGTGCTCTGTGCTCATCGCAATCCAGCTGTTGAGAACGACAATGAAGCACTCCCTTGGGTACCTTCCGTCGCCATTTTCTTTCTCGGTTAGCTGGATCCTTGTGTAGTCGAAGGCTTTCTCTGTGTCACAGCTCCTGTCCGGCAGTTGTTGTGCAATCTCCTTCCACCTCATCACACAAGGTTTAGAGGAGAGAGCAATGACATCGGATTCCGTCAGCTCTCGCTCATTATCCGTCCTCGGATCATGACGCTGGACAAGAGAGGTTTCCACGTCTTCACCTAGCAACCAAGCAGATAGTGAATACAAAAGAAGGAAGTCAACCTATGACTGAAGGACTACATGCTCGTAAAATGGTATGTCTTTCAGCTCAGAGCAAGATCTTATGTTCGAGAGGTTGCAAGTGAATTGAGCATTACGTCAGCATGAAGTCAGAAGGGGTTTGATTTCAAGTAGATATTCATAGCCGAGGGTGAGGGTCGGACCACTGCAGAATTGTTGGTAATGAAATCCAGTCAAAAATGAACCTGAGGCTATGAATACTTTCCTTTCCACCGTTAATTGGTAGTTTTGTCTCCTCAATCATGCCAGCTCCCGGTTGGATTATGAGGCTTGATGGTGGGTACAGATCTTAGCTCCTGTTTGTTGTTGGTTACAAAGCATGCTAAAACACATTGGCTTTCTCTTTAGAAACGGATCAGGTTTGAAACTAAATTCAAAAACCACAACATTGCTCAACTCTGATTGGCTAATCCATGGCAACAAGCATCAGACATTGAAAGAACTAATGATTATAAATTCATGAACCTGAAAGCCTGACAACAGACACATACCTTTGTGAAAGAGCCGCCTTTCAGCAACTCTTTCTTGTTCTGTGCCTGTTGCTCTTCTTGACAAAGCTTCAGAGCTGAGATCTGGCTGCGACTGAACAAAGAGAAACAGGAAATATTTTTCTTCAAACAAATACAAAGGATTTAGGTTTATGCTGCCGCACAGGCTTGAGGAGGTGTGGTTAAGAATAATGTGATGTATACACCAACTTAGCCATATACCTGCAAATAAATAGGTAAAAACCAACAGCCAGCAGATCTCCTACTTACACACTCACATGCACACATACGAACACATACACACATTCATGCGTGGTGCGAGGACAGGAAACAAGCAACTAATTGAGAGTTAATTATCCTTGGAGAAAACTTACTTTACACTTCCTGGAGAGCCGGCTTCCAAAGTATCTCTCCGAGATGCCTGCACTGCCAACGGAGGCCAGAACAGCATCGAGCTCATCCACAGTGTGAAGCTCAGCAGTCATTGCAATCCACCTCCGAAGGACTTCCTTGAAGCACTCCTGAAGATCTGCATGATGCTGGTGCTCGATCCGTTGAATCTCATTGCGATGAAATGCATTTGTGTCGTTCTTGCGTCTGTCAGGCAGCCGATCTGCAATCGCCTTCCACCTTACAGCACAGAACCTGTCCCCAAGCTCAATGACGTCATCGCTACCAAGCTGCTTCGGCCCATCATAATTACTTTCCATTTGTACACCTGCTGCAGTGCGCTCTCCTTCCTGCAGATAAAACGCCTCATCGTCTGGGCCAGAACTCACCCTACTGTGGTTGGTAGAGAAACAAAACACAAAACAAAAGGAATAGCTTCAGTCTCAAGGTCAGACCCTTGATCACACCCACTGCTTTAACCATGACATGCTTACAAGAATTAGAATGCAAGAGAATCTCCTCGGGATCGATTGCTATTCTCCATGACCATAGATGGCCAGGAGTTGAATTCATCTTCCAAGGGACTCGGGCAGGCTTCGCTGAACATTTGATTTCCTTTTACAGAGTTAAGATGACTCATTCTTGATCACCTTTCACTTGAGTGTTTATGTACTGGCTGGAGTTGATGGATGCCCATGGTGACGTGCTGAAAGGTACACCAGAGTGAGGCTGGTGTTAAGCCGAATGTTGAACTGCGTTCAGACTGGTCTAGTTTTATCCCTCCGGAGCCCTACGGTAACTTTGCACGCGATATGTCTAATCGTCGAAAGTACATACAGCCATACACATGCACATGTAAGTACTACACAAAATGATCGACAAACTGGTAAAAAAAAAAGACCACAAAGCGACTCACAGTGTCCCTTTCAGCAATTCAGATAAAGGATTCATTCAAATTTTTTCACACATGGTGAACAGTATCAGATCAATCTTGCTTGGGTCTTGTCTTTCAACTAATTTCAACGGACCTTTTATTTAGCTTGACACTTGGGCTGTTTTCAGTCCTGGTTTTAATTCAAGTAACAGTTACCTTTCAGTCGTGCTGGACGACACCTCCCTCATGGATGCTCCAGCTTCCAGAGCAATGCTGCCTTTCACTCTCATGCCTGAACGAAGAGAGGAGAAGCCTTTCAGAAGAGAAGAATTTAAGGTGCAGGTGTAGCTTGTAGGATGAAAGGGATGAAAAAATGTAAATTGAGTTGGGTTTTCACCTGATGCTGGTGTGATGAATATCATGATTATAAAAACTATGCATGTGTGCTGTGTGAAAACTGCGAGGCATGTGCACTCATACCCAGGATGGATATGGCCGTCCAAAGTGTTAAAGTCATGTATACAGCTTCTTCGCAGAACCCTTCTGGCCTTCTTGTAAGCATGCTTTAATATGGAATTTTCTCCACGGCTTTGATGAAGGGGGTGTCTCGCATATCATCCCACTCGTATGTCATCTGGGAACTTCGAATCATAGATACATTCTGATGCATGTTCACCCAGTATGGCGGGTACTTAAAACTAATATGGCCGATCAACTACTTGTACATGTCCGGGCACAGCACTCGAGATTGCAATTGATTAACTTGCGTTACTTCTAGTCCAAGATTTCTGGTAAAACTAGGCACAACCACAGCTTTGGTTTATTGTTCTGTTTTGAAGCTTACACATGGCTCACGGTTCTGATGGACCTGGCCAATTGTTTAAACTGCCGAACAGTGTTATACACCTTGATCAAGCCCAATGACGAGTCTTGAGACCTGATTCTGACAACGGAGTACCAGAAAGGGTGGACTGAAGGGAAGCAAGCTCGCTGAAGACTGTCAACAGAGTGAAATTGGTGTTTTATTGGCATGGGACAAACATGCACCTAGATAGACTAAGTTACATTCGCACTTACCCTGCTCCATTTGTGGAGACAGCAGTGGCTGAACAGAGTCTGGAGACAGAATTGGTTCAAACTGTGAAGACTGGTGTGGCTGAGAGGAGAGAGGAGACAGCTGTACTTCAGGATGTGAAGACTGGTGTGGCCGGGAGGAGGAAGGAGACAGTTGTGGTTCCGGCTGTGAAGACTGGTGTGGCTGAGAGGAGGGAGGAGACCGTTGTGGTTCAAGCTGTGAAGACTGGTGTGGCTGAGAGGAGGGAGGAGACATCTGTGGTTCAGGCTGTGAAGACTGGTGTGGCTGAGAGGAGGAAGGTGAGTGTGGTGGATTTTTCCGGTGGACTGGAGAAGCACTGAGTGGGTCTGAAGCGATAGATCCATCGGACGAAGTCACAAGCTGCTCTGGCAACAACCCTGCCACAGGCTGCTCAGTTAATTTCGGCAATGGCCGTGCAGAGGTGAAAAAAAAAACCATTTAGAAAAAGAAAACATGCCCTGGATGCATGACCTGACTGCATGCAATCTTTAGCTGCTCCCTCGATGCTCTTCAGCTCAAAAAATCTTAGAATTGCAATTGAACACAACCTAGAAAACAGTTGCTCATTCTAAACTCCTCTAGATGCACTACAAAATGAGTGCTAAACTCTTACTTTAATGATTGATCCTTTCACTTATGTATTTTTTTTGTTGAATTAGGGACCATTGCAAAAGTCCGCAGAACTGAGCCCGGCGAAACCAGCAGTGTCCGTTTTGGGGTGGGTGTCCTGAAGCAATTCTCACTCCAGGCTTCAAAGTGCAAATGCGACAAATCTGACCGTGCCCACGGGCTTCCTCTGAGATAATCAGTAAAAATAGAACCAACAGAAATGACTCAAAACAACTTCTCAGGCAGAAACGACATAATTAAATGTCGCAGACTTCCCTATTACTAAAAAAATGAAGGGACTTCGAGCGGTGTTTGATCTAGAAGGTAGTTTTCCAATGCTTCACGCCAGATCATCGGAATTGTTTTCATGGGTACCCCATGAGCTTGCAGTTGCAGCCCTGCACGAGTTAGCTGGACGCTTGTATTGTTACACCGTACAATGTTGCAAGAACAATGGTGACGGGCAGTAGCCACAATACACGTAGAGATGTTGTGCGCAGATCTACAGCACTAGCGCGTCCCGGCCAGAAAATTTCTTTCTTGATGCGGTCGATGATTTAGCGATGAATGATGAGTGCCACGGTTTGGGTGTCAACGGTGTTAATGTATGCACGCGCACAGACACACATGTATTCATACATACCGATACATACATACATACCAATTATGTTTCGTGAGGTTCAGGGTGAGCTGTAAGGGGTTGAAGCCAGAAGTGCGAACTTTGTTCATTTCAGGGGGGAGGGAGGGGGTCAAAAATGAACCTAACACTGTTCGTTTCACCGGCCTTCTGCGAACTTTTGCGACGGCCCCTAACTCACAGACCATTTTATTCATTTTGTCGGTGAGGCAAAGATGTAAGAATGGATACACAACATCATGCCAAATTGATGCACGGTTACTAGAACTGACCAATCGCACACATACATATGGCGCTACCTGACCATTAGACGGCATGGCCGACCATGGGACTGGCCGACCATGGGACTAGCTGACAATGGGACAGACTTACCATAGGACTGGCCGACAGTGGCACAGAAGGGTGTACACCATGACTACTTGGTTGCATTATGAACTAATCTATTTAGGGAAACCCAAGTTTCTTCCATGGGGCAAAGACTGAACAGACAGCCACTACTGCCTTAATTGACTGTGATCACAACAACAAACTGAGAAAGAGGGCCTGAAAGCAAACTTCATTCATCTACTCCCAAGGTGGACAATCCAGTCATGCTTAGCTTACTGGTATCCACACAGCCTTCACAGGACGGATGATGTCGACGGGTATAGCCTTTTTGCTGAGAGGGCAACAAGTCAGTGTTGTCTTCCCTGCCGCTGGCAGACGGGCAAAGTGTTGGCAGCCTAGATACTGGCAGTTGCGCCTCTTGTGAGTGATGCACGGCTTGTTCGAAGAGTGAGTGCAAGGGCAACGAACAGCTCTCCGCCAGTTGGGCCGTGCGATGCCACCTCCTTTCAGCTGCTCCAAGCTGTCCTCCACAAAGCGCAACAAACTCCCGCACACTTCATTCCATGCCGCAAGACCTTCACCTCGAGAAGTGAGCTGCAGCTGTTGGACGGCGTCTTCTTCACGCAGAATCCTCAGCTTAACACCTTGCTGGAAGTAAGACAAGCACAGGTGGTAGGCAGGGTAAACAGCGTCGCACGGGATGCGTACAGAAGACTGGAAGAGCTCTGGCTTGCGATAGTCGGAAGTGCTGAGGCTGTAGGACTGCTCTTTCTGAAAGAGTTGCACCTTGTTAGCACATGACACGACCAGTTGCCAGAACTGCGACTTGATGAAGCGTCGAGCCTTGCCACAATGGAGATAGATGTCTGGCTTGGTGGTGATGTTGGAGGAAGTCAGGTGAGGTGAAGTATGCTGTGAAAGGAGAGGATCAATGGCCTTCCGTACAAGTGCTGGACACAGCCATGCGTGACTTGCTGATAGCCCCTCAACCGGCGACATGTTCTTGCCTGTGTTGTACATAATGGAGAAGTTCTCCAGGACACGAAACAGGAAGGCCCTGTCGCCGGCTGTGCGCAGATGCTTGGCTTCTTCAGGGCAGCGGCTTTCCCAGATGTGCACAGCGAGATCCTCTACCAGAACACCATGGTCATGAAGAAGCCTGAAGTGAGCTTCAAAGTCAGGGTCCTCTGTTGGCAGTGGGTGAAGGAGGGCCGATGTCACCTTCACCAGCCACTGAACGTCGATGACGACGCTCTTGCTGAGGGTGGGAATGTTCTTGTAGTGAAGCAGCAGCCCTAGCTGATGGTGAAACGCCAGCATATCCTCGACTTCGTCCTCTCTGATTTGACACATGTGCTGTGCCTTCCGGCTGACTTCTTCGAGGGTAAGCACAGGCTGGAAACCGCTAAGGTTTTGAACGGCAGAGAGGCTTCGGCTGAAAGGCAGCCAACGCAATGGAATTTGAGCACCTGCATCGTTCCTCAA
>JAOWAR010029798.1:0-13552 GCA_028571005.1 Clathrina lutea
AATCTGTTATCAGTCTTTACCTTAGCATTTCTGTGTTAACAACAAGGTGTAATCTGCTTCTGGCGGCGTTAAAAAAGAGACAAAAACCAAGAAAGCTGAAAGTACGTAAAAATATATCAAGCCAACTATTGTGTTTTAACCCGCAAATGATCCCTGCGGGAATTCCCAATATTGTTCCTAATATCATTGAAAAAAGTGACAATTGTAATGTGGCGGGAAACTTATCAATGATTAAATCTAAAACAGGTGTATTTTTTATATATGAAGTTCCAAAATCTCCTTGCAATAGATTGGACAGCCAAATAAAATATTGAGATGTCAATGGTTGATCTAATCCCAGTTGTCTGTTCAAAGCTTTGACGGCTTCAGGGTCAGGATTGGCCCCTAATATAAACATGACTGGATCTCCCGGTATGACCCTAAATATTATGAAAACTATAAAGGATACCATCAGTAAAATGGGGATCATTTGAAAAATTCTTCTAATGATGTATGTGGTCATAGAGGAAATTTGTATTTTAGTTGATAAATTTTACAAATTTATTGCGCTCAAATGCAATTCGAGATGATTTCCTGCGAATGGATCAAATCTTAGACAAATGCTCTAAAGCCAACTTTTGCCAGTCAAATCAGCATTTTCAATCAGCGGCCATTTTTCATAGGATGAGACATGACCGCGTGATCGAAAATTTTCAATTTACTTCGTTATCCAAGCCCTTTGATAATACAAATCCCCTCTGTTGAATCGGATCAAATTTTTAACATTTGCGCGCGAGGCATCAAATTTCGGAATGGTATTCAAGATGGCCGCGGGGGCTTCATCCATGGCAATTTCTTGTGCTTTATAATAGTGCGGTTTTCTTTCATTGATGTCTGGAGAACTGCGACCCGCTTTCCACAATTGATCAAATTCCTCATTTTTCCATTCCAATGCAGCCCCATCATCCGTTCTGTAAACATTGCCAAATTGGTCATTCGGGTCCCATCTTGGCACAAGGGCCGTCAGTGCCATTTCATATTGATGGTCTTTCAAGACGGTTTGCACCCATTGACCCACTTCCAATAATTCTAATTTTATTGAGATCCCAATGTCGGCAAGATTCGCTTGTATAATTTGAGCGACCTGTAGATTTTCTGGCCACTCTTGCCAATAAGCAAATTTTGCAGAAAATGCCTTGTTGGGGTCATATCCAGCCTCTTTCATCAGTGCTTTTGCTTTTGCCAAATCCCTCTTGTCATACGAAGGAGCATTGGGATTGAAGGCCCAACTTCCTTTCGGAATGGGATTTGATTTGAGTTCTCCCAGTCCAAACGTCACAGAGAGTAATGCCTCTCGATCAATTGCATGGTTGATCGCTTGTCTGACTTTTTTATTATTGAAAGGTGGAATACTATTTTTCATTAACATATAATATTCAAGGATTGTAAACTCACTTGGAGTTTCAATTAAAGTAATGTCACGATTCTTTTTTAATTTATTTACTTTTGGTAGTGAAACCGAACTGACAACATCGACTTCCTTTGTAATCAGTTGATTCAATCTTGTCGATTCGTCAGGTGACATAATAAAGGTTAATTCATCAATATAAGGCAGTTTAGGATCCCAATAGTTATCATTTTTGACCAATACAATGGATTGATTGCGATTCCATTGCTTGAGTTTATAGGGACCGGTCCCAATCGGTTTATTGGGGTTAAAATCGGAGGTTCTACTTAACCATTGTGCTGAAAATGAATCTAACAAGGCGACATTTGCGCTAGGTAGTATTAACTTTAATGTGTATTGATCCGGTGCCGAATATTTTGAACCTTTATAAATATCAACCGTTTCAGTGGTTGCACCTGATTTTGGATCCAAAACGGTATCGATATAGTCCATGAAATGTTGGGAAGTTAATGCTTCGCCATCATGCCATTTAACCCCTTTGCGGATGTTAAAAATCCATGTAATGCCATCTTTTGTCTCCCAAGATTCAAATAAACTAGGTGCAATATTGTATTCGTCATCATATTTTACAAAACTGTCATAGAGAACCGTATAAATATGAGTTTCCGTTCCAGTTGTATCTTTCCAAGTTTCAAAACCTCTGATTCCTTGAGACGCCAATGCGCTTTTGAGCTTACCTCCATAGACAGGTGAATGACCATCTGCAAAAACATGAGCTGATAGTGCAAAAAAAATTATCATTCCAACTAATACAATTAAATTACTTGAAGTTAAGGTCTTTCGATCATTATTTATCATAATTACCTTTATACGATAGATTATATAAATAGAGTGGTTGCGTGATAAAAATCGCACCCAGTTTGTAACAATGATTCCCCAATTTTCCTTTCTCCTTAATCATGCTAGAGGTTAATTCCACAACCCGCATTGTCCTCCGGTTCCCAAATTTCTTTTCCATTGACTGTGGCGAGATTCGTTCCAAGCATATCACAAAATTTTGTGTACTTTTTCCGGCTAGAAGCTAAAACGAGATCATTTTATTTGATATTGTACTCTATGTCAACAATAAACTTTTCGTAATTCGTTAGGGCCTGATAATAGAATTCCCATCCAAAAGATGGCCTTCTCGACCATACAAAATCAGGCCATTTCCCTCCTTCTTCTGAATTTCTTCAAGGTCGAATTTCGGTCACAGATCGATTAGGATGAAAAATGTAGAGCACGAATAGCATCAAGGTTTTGAGCGACAGTAACTTTTTTATTGAAATAATCTAACTGAGTTTGTGCCCCTGATACAATTCCTAAAACTGCTAGATCAAGCGAGGCCTTGGCGGTTGTTAGGCTTTTCCTGTGCTTTGGTTATTTTCGCACCTCATGCTATCCCTGCTTTTTGGGAATAGCCTCCACACCGGGGAGAAGTTTGCCTTCCAAAAATTCTAAAGAAGCCCCGCCTCCTGTTGAGATATGGGTGACTTGATTTGCCAATCCAATTTGTTTAATGGCTGCCACGGAATCCCCTCCCCCGATGATGGTGGTAGCTCCATTTTTGGTGGCTTTGACCAGAGCCGTTGCAATGCCAAAAGTCCCTTTCGCAAAAGCATTGATTTCAAAAACACCCATAGGGCCATTCCATAAAACGGTTTTGGTGTTCTCAATCACAGTACTAAAAGTTTGGCTGGCTTGGGGGCCAATGTCCAAGATTTTCCAACCAGTTGGAACGCCTTGGGCTGCTTGAATGATTTGGGTTGGAGTATTCTCTTCCAGGTGCTGGGCAATCACGCAATCTTCTGCCAATAACAACTGGACGTCTTTTTTCTGTGCTTGTTCAAGGATGTGTGTTGCAAGCGGTATCGCCTCTTCTTCCAAAAGTGAATCACCAATTTCATAGCCCAATGCTTTATAAAACGTACAAGCCATGCCGCCCCCAATGATCAAAATTTGAACAGCATTCATGAGATTGTCAATGACTTTTACTTTGTCTGAAACTTTGGCTCCTCCAAGAATTGCAGCAAATGGCTGTGCCGGGTTCTGAGTCAAATTTCCTAGATATTCCACTTCCATTTTTAACAAATATCCCATGGCCGCTTCCTTCACAAATGGCACCAAACCTGCTGTAGAAGCATGAGCACGATGCGCTGTTCCGAACGCATCATTGATATAAACATCGCAAAGCTTCGCAAGCGATTGAGCAAAGGTCGTATCATTGCCGGTCTCTTGTGAATGAAAGCGCAGGTTTTCTAACAAAACCACCTCTCCTTGTTCCATCCGATTGATCAATTTTTCAACGCCAGATCCGATACAATCGGGTGCCAAATAAACAGATTGGTTGAGCATTTTTGAGAGTTCTCTAGCGACAGGATACAAACTGAGTTTGTTGACCCATGCTCCTTTCGGCCTTCCTAAGTGAGACATGAGAATGACTTTTCCCTTTTGATTCAGTATATAACGAATAGTTTTCAAGCTGGCCTCAATGCGCCCAGTGTCTCGGATGTCGAAATCTGCATTCAAAGGGACATTGAGATCTGCGCGGATCAAAACTTTTTTACCTTCAAACTTGAGATCCTCTAGGAAAACAGATTGTGAATGTGTTTGAGGGGCGTATGTGGTCATGAATTATTCCTCTTCATCGTCATCTTCCTCTTCGTCTCTGATTTGATTGTGAATAGGAGGGAGTGATTTCAAGTAAACCGCAATGGCTTCCAAATCTTCTGGCATGAGGTCGGCAAACCCATGTTCAATGACCAATGCCATCAACCCTTGCACATCGTCGCCATCAGGTTCCATCCCGGATTGCAAAAAATCGACAATATCGACCACCGCCCAATCGCCAATGCCGGTTTCTTCATCGGGCGTGATATTGGGAGTCTCTTCTCCTTCAGGGCCTTCTTTCGCGCCGGCATAGTGCATGTCTTTTTTGAGCACGCCATACAAAGTTCTTGGAGTGTGGCACTCTCCGCAATGGCCAAGAACATCTGACAAATAAGCACCGCGATTCCATTGAGCGGATTTTTGAGGATTCTTTTGAAAAGAACTTGGCTGGAAAAACATTTGTTTCCATAAGAAAAAACCAAGACGTTCTCCAAAGGGGACGAACAAATTATGAGGTTTGTTTTCTTGTCGCACAGCAGGAACGGAAGCTAAGTAAGCTTTTAAATAGAGGAGGTCGTCCTCGGTCATTTGTGTGAAGGAAGTGTAAGGAAAGGCGGGGGCATAATGAGTGCCATCAGGGCCAACACCTTCCGTCATGGCTTTCATGAAATCCTCATTGCTCCATTGACCGATGCCTGTTTCAGAATCAGGAGTAATATTGGTACTGAAAAACGTACCAAATGGAGTTTCTAAAGAGCGTCCGCCGGCGAGAAAAGCCCCCTCTTTTTCATAATCCGTATGGCAACCACATCCTCCAGTTGCTTTAAAAATATATTCTCCTTTTTCGATGTCCGTTTTCTCAGCAGAGAAAATAAGCACACTTGAAAAGAGGTTAAAACCGCTTCCTAAAAGGAATAAGAACAGAAAATATTTCAAATTCATGGCAACTCCACTGTAAAAAATGACTGAATGATATCAGAGAGATTGTTTGATGGCACAATTCATACCAACTATATTATCATTTGTCATATAGTTATTAGAGAAAAGTGGAGAAGGGGGAAAGGACTTAATAAAGGGCTTGTAATTCAGAGAATTTTTAGTTTGAGATACGAGAGGAACTGATTCGATAAGTGTGCCATTCCGCGAGGAAGGAAATAAACGGAAAGGACCAGCAGGATTCCTCCTACCCAACCGGATTGGAAGATGGAACTGAAGGGTAAAAACTGCATAAAAAACCCGGCAAAAACGGCTCCTCGAATCGAGCCAAGCCCTCCAATGACTACTCCAATGATCAGGGAAATAGAAAAGGAAAAATCAAACTGTCCCGGAGCAATGAAATCTTTGAGCAGTGCCATCAGCGCTCCCGCAATTCCCACATACAAGGCACTGAGGCCAAAGGTGATAGAATTGTACAAAGCCATGTTCACTCCCATGGATCGGGCAGCAATGGGGTTTTCTCGAATGGCAATCATGGCCCGACCACTGCGTGTGTTTTTGAGATTAGAGGCAGTCCAATAGAGAAAAACCAGAAAGGTAAATGTGACATAATACCACCACTGATCCTCGTTTAAGGTTGCCCAGGGAGGAGCTTCTGGTTTCTCCAAATAAACCCCCTGAACCCCTCCAGTCCAAGGTTCTAAATGGCTGGATTTTAAAAGTTGAGGAATCGCTAACCCTAACGCAAGAGTGACGAGGGTCAATCCAATAAAATTGAGGCGCAACGCCACCAATCCAAAAAGAGCACCGATGATAAAGCAAAAGATTCCAGCCATAGGAATGGTTGTGTAAGCATTGAACCCCCCTTGATCCATCAAAACGCCGGCGGTATAACCACCCAGCGCAACAAAAGCCCCATGCCCAATCGAAAACTGGCCATTCAGCCCAATCAAGATGGTCAATCCCATAATGGCAATCGCATAAGCAAAGGCTAAAGAAATTTCATAGGCTGTGAATCCATCAACAAACAGCGGCACGACGCTTCCCAAAGTGAGCAAACCAAAAATCAATCCTTGGCGCAATTCTTTGCCCAGTAAGCCTATGATATTTTGTTCATTGCTGACGATGCTTGGCGAACCTTTCATAAGAATCTCTGATTGCCTTTTAAACAGATCATGCCAGCGGTCAAGTCACATTCAACTTGAGTGTTTGAATAACCTCTCTATCATTCATTAAGAAACTCTAAGAGAGATTGTGGTTTTTAGTTTTTTCTTTCATACGTTGGATAATGTGTTCCACAGCCTGAAGATGAGTGCTCGGAGAGGAGCCTTGCCTTTTTTCTGAAGAAGGGGGGGGATCTTGCTGATTAGCAGGAGAATCCGCATATTGTTGAATCAATTGTTTGAGGCGATCATAACTAGAAAGAGGATCATAGGCAGACTCTCCTGTCAGAGTAGAGGCCATTCGGATATTTTCAGAATTCATCCCTTGCTGAACAATGTAGTTAATTTTTTGAATCACCAATTGAAGTTCGGGAAAGGTTTGGCAAATATGAGTGAGCAAGGTCTGAGCCTGATTAGGCTCTCGTAATTGAGCCTGCACAGTCTGATTGGTCACATAAACGATCAAGGTGGCTTCATGGTAATTGAAGCGTTGAATGAAGGCGGGCATACAAGATCCTTTAAAGGGAGGATCAATCAGCGAATCCCAAGCATGGGCGAGTTTGCTGACCCAAATTTGATCTTGACGTTTTTGTCCCAAATCCCCGACATGACACTCAATCCGGTCGACTTGAATAGCTTCCAGGATTTGATTGATTTGTTTTAAATAATTGGACATTTCAAATTGAATCGCTTGGGTAAAGGCGCCATCGTAGACGACGAGATGTAACACCGTTTCTTTGATGGTGAAAACTGCATAGTCGAGTAAAAGTTGTTGTTCTCGTTCTGTAAGGGGCTGTTTCAAGTGTTGATGGAGCTGTTTGAAAAAACGATTCTTAGTGAAACTTAAATTTTCGAGTGTCCGCAGTTGTTCCAAAACGGTCGGGGAGAGTGAGGTTTCAGTTTCTAAAGTTTTTAAATAGTGAGGGGTCACTGTTATTTCACGGACAATCGAAAAATTTTGAGGATAGGCGTGTCGTGCGAGGAATTCATCATTTTGTTCCAACCAGTGGCGGCGCAACTTGATCAAATATAAGAGGTATTTTTGCCCTGCTGAAGCAAAAATCTGGGTTACAATACCAAACACTGGAGAGAGAGAATCGGGGGGGGGCTGGTATTTGATCTTTTTCAGAAAACGACTAATGGCTTCTTGAGTGATTTGATTGGTTTGGATGTGTTCCTGCATAGCATGGTATTGAGAAAGAAATAAATCAAAAGTTGTCCTAACATAAGTGAGATGACAATTTTCTTCAACTGTTTTGAAAGGTTGAGTGATGAGCGAAGAGGAAATCGTACCGGGCCTTTTAATAGCAATGCCTTCATTGAAAGATTCTTATTTCGAAAAAACCGTCATTTTGCTCTGCAATTACACCGAAGAGAGTGCTTTTGGGTTGGTGATCAATAAACCATCTCCGATTCTTATTAAAGATATTATTGCAACGGATTTGGCATTCAAAGAAGACCTGACCGATCCCTTACTTTTGGGCGGGCCTGTGCAGCAAGAATCGCTTTGGGCCGTCCATTCTGAAGAGTTTCAGAGTGAAACCACTTCTCCAGTGTCGTCGGCTCTCAGTATTAGTGCAATCCATGAGGTGCTCAACGCGATTGCCCACCGAGAAGGGCCACAAAAATACCTGCTAGGGTGTGGGTATGCCGGTTGGGCACCGGGACAACTGGATCGTGAAATTGAAGAAGGGGCCTGGTGGCTGACTGCTCTGGAAATGGAATTCGTGCTCGAATTGCCTTATGAGGAACGTTGGGATGCGCTCTTGAAAAAAATAGGCATTGATCCGCTGGAAGGTTTTTTTGATTCAGGAGAGCTGTAAAAGGGACAATTTCCTATGCCTGATTCAAACAAAAAGTATTGAAAGTGTGCTGAAGAATTAATATATCCTCTTTGAAAGGAAAGAAAATGTCGTCAATGAATATCGAAATCTACGAAGCATTCATTGAAGCGGGAGTCAGTGAAGAGACTGCCAAGAATGCAGGAAAAGCGATTAAGGAAAAGGAAGATCGTTTGCAAGCGATTGAAAAAGATTTGCACCTTGTAAAAGGATTGCAAGGCGTAACAGTGGCTTTGTTGATCGCAATCTTGCTTAAACTGTTTCTATAGAATTTTAGGGGGCCGTTAAGGCGGCTCCCATTTCCATGAATACCACAATCTTGGAGTATCAATAATCTCAAACTCTAAATTGCTTGTATGCGTTGGAAATTTGTTGATCGGATCACAGAAACCGATGAATGCACTCATATCAAAGGAGAAAAGCGCTTTCCTCTGAACGAAGAGTGGCATGAGGATCATTTTCCGCAAAGCCCGATTGTTCCAGGAGTTTTGCAGATTGAAGTGGTGGCCAATTTGGCAGGAAAATTGATTTTGCTCAGAACATTGAAGGAAGCGGAAGAGGCTATAGAATGGGTGGCACCAATTCTCCTAAAAACAGGAGAGTGCCGTTTTAAAGACATTATCCGGCCAGGCGATTTAGTCCAAATTGAAGTGGAGATTACTAAATACAATCGACGACTGGTCCATTCTACCGGTAGCCTCTATGTGGACAATAAAGAAAGAGCCCATATTGCCATTGCCTCAGCCAGAGTGCCTGTCCCCACAGTGGGAGATCCCAATATTTTAATCCCTTGGAAAATCCAGGAAATTTTAGCAGTCTATCCTGAGATGAGGACAGAATTGCGCAATCGCTTTGAGCAGGAATTGGCTCGTATTGATGCAATTGTGTCTGCTCCCAAGAAACGACAGTTAGCCTGAGTCGAATCTTCGATCAAGAGAGCCGTTTTCCATAAATCAATGAAT
Organism: Clathrina lutea; assembly: GCA_028571005.1. Taxonomy (NCBI): domain Eukaryota; kingdom Metazoa; phylum Porifera; class Calcarea; order Clathrinida; family Clathrinidae; genus Clathrina; species Clathrina lutea. The sequence goes on from JAOWAR010029798.1 coordinate 8,939, forward strand.
CTCGAAAATCATAATTGGTACGCTTGGCCTGCGGCAATTGAGCGGGAAGAATTTCTTTGAAACCGTTGGCAAGAAAGACGTGAGAGGCTTGCGTGGTCAACGCAAAGAGCATTTTTTGACCTTTGAGTTTCGCTTGTTCTTGTGCGGTTGCAATCAGTTGTTTGGCAATACCACGATTGCGATAGATTTCTTTGACAGCCAAACTCGCAATTTCCATCGCATAGCTTTCTTCAAAAAAAATCAGTTCACAACAACCAGCTAATTCCTCATCAATGCAAAAGACTAAAAAGTTTTCAATGTGTTGCTCAAGGTAAGGGGGGCTTTTATGCACAAGGCTCAAATCATTGATCGGTTTTTCCAAAATTTGAGCAATGTGATGGATGTCCTGGAGTCTTGCAAAACGTGTGTGTTCATAGACGCTATTAGTGACCATGATTCCCAGCCCGGCAGAGGTCAGCGTTTCTCCGAGAAGAGCACCATCGACTGAACTATTGAGCCATTGGCATCGCTCCACCCCCCGTTCACAGGCTTCCGTGAGTGCCTGAGCTTGCAAACGGGTTTGAGGATTTAAGGAGGGCGTTTCCTTTAACCATTGGTGCATGTTCTCTGTGGTCGTTTCTCTCAGGGAGTTGATATGAGTTTGGGGAAAATTCTCTTCAGAGTCTAAAATAATGAGCTTGCGTGCCCGTAGCCGGGTGGCAACTTCCATTGCAATCTGATTCGGCTCTAAGATCCAGAGCCTTCCTTTTTCTCCAATGGCAAAAGGTGCAATGATCGGAAGATAATGATGAGCAAAGGCATGTTGTAGAGCTTTTGTATTGATGTCCTGCACATTTCCTGTGCAATGAGGCTCTGTTTCGTTGGCAAAGATTGTTTTTTCAGCTTGAATAAAATGTCCAGAAAAAGGGAAAATATCTCGTCCGTATCGGCTCAATTTTGTGAGAAGATTCCAGTTAGCAGTGGCAATTGACTGTTGCACAATGGGGAATAAAAGAGTAGAGACAAAGAGTCGTCCCTCTTGCATAATCCCAGTTTTTCCTTGCGCTTGGAGCGTTTCTTGAATTTGAGGACCGGCACCATGGATGAGGATGATTTTGATCCCAATGCGGTATAACAAAATCAAATCATCTAAAATTCTAGAGAGGTTGGGTTGTTGGAGAGTGTTTCCACTCATTTTGATCACAAATGTTTCGTCATAAAATTCTTCTAAATAAGGAAGCGCTCCGCGTAATCCTCGCAGGAAGTCACTGAAATTGGAAGGATCGGGATTCGATTGTTTTGGCATGACAAGAACCAAGGATTGAGATGATTGAATGAGTTTACAAATTTCTGTAGTGATTCCCACTTACAATAGTAAAGAATTGTTGCAACAATGTTTGGTTTCGCTAGAGCGCCAATCGACCGCCATGTCTGATTTTGAAGTCCTTGTGGTTGATGATGGTTCTTTGGATGGCACGTTTGAGATGTTAAAAACATTTCAAGAGAAAACACCATTGAATCTGAAAAGTCAGTATATTTCCAATTCAGGCCCTGCAACGGCACGAAATATTGGAGTGCGGCAGACTTCAACCAACTGGGTTGCTCTTTTGGATGCCGATGTCATTGCGGATGTCGATTGGATTAAACGGGCGTTAGAGCTAATTGAACAATATCCTGAGGTGGCGGGCTTTGAGGGAAGCACGGTTGTCAATGAGCGCCACAAACTCACCCCCTTTACACACCAAACAGAAAATTTAAACGGTGGCCGTTATCCGACGTGCAATATGATTATTCGCAAAGTTTTTTGTCGTTTTTATACCAAATATCGAATTCCTTTTCGAGAAGATACGGATTTGGCGTTCTGTATCCTCGAATCTGGACACACGATTCATTTTGATGACAATTTGAAAGTGTATCATCCGCCGCTGCTACCGTCATTCATGCGTCCCATCAAATTGGCTTTTCGTTATTATTATGATGGCCTTCTCCAACGACGATTTCCCAAATATTACCGACAAAACTTAGACGCACACCGCTTTTTGGGAATTTCTGTCTCCCATGTCAAAAAGAAAATCTATGGTTTGTTCCTCTTGGGACAAATTTTGATGTTGATTGGACTGGCGACACAACCTCTCCAATCCTCTGGGTTTATTAACATCAGTGCCCTATTTTTGATAACCTATGGCTTGACCTGTTGGATGTGTTTTCGTCCAGTCATGCGGGAATCTCGCACTTTACAAGATTTATTTCTCTTGCTGGTGGTCAATCTGGCAGTGCCTTGGGTGATTTATTTTCAATTGCTCAAAGGTTACATTTTTTTTCATCAGGAACGTCCATTTGATTCAAAGAAATGGTTGAAATCATTGAAGTTCCCTCAACAAAAACGCCCTCACGAGATTATTTTGATTTCAACGGCAGATTGGGACCATCCTTTTTGGACCAATAAACAACATGTGACCACTCAACTCGCTGAACGTGGGCATCGAGTGTTGTATGTGGAATCCTTAGGGCTAAGGCAATTGACGACCTCCTACCGGGATATCAGCCGCATTTATCAACGCATAAAACGTTCTTTGCTCTGGGGGCGCAATTTACGACCCAATGTTTGGGTTTGGTCTCCGTTAGTTCTTCCATTTCACCGCTTTGCGATTGTGCGCTGGGTGAACGGGATTGTTCTCAGTGCCTGTATTCGCTATTTCTGCCGCAAACTCGATTTTAAAGAGCCAATCCTGTGGTCTTATAACCCGATAGTATCGGCGCTCACAGAAAAGATAGAATTTTCCCAAAACATTTACCATTGTGTTGATGAATTGAAGGAGGCGCCCGGCATGCCTGTCGCCCTGCTAGAAGCAGAGGAACAAAATTTTTGTGAACAAGCAGACATTATTTTTACCACGTCTCTCAACTTGTACAACAAACGAAAGCAATGGAACAACAATACGCATTATTTGCCCAACCCTTGTGAATTTGATCATTTTAATAAAGCCACTCAAGAGATGGATATTCCTTTAGAATTACAAAGAATTCCGCAACCCCGCCTTGGATTCATTGGCGCCTTGAGCCACTACAAAGTGAGCACAATCCTTCTGAAAGAATTAGCAGAACGCCATCCTGAATGGCAACTGGTTTTACTGGGACAGGTCGGGGAAGGAGAACCAGGGGCCAGCTTTGACGAGTTGTTTGCTTTGCCCAATGTCCATTTTCTAGGCCCGAAACTTTATAAAGAGTTGCCTCATTATTTAAAAGGGTTCCAAGTGGCGCTTCTGCCTTGTCCTCTCAATGGATACACCCAAAGTATGTTTCCTTTGAAATTTTTTGAATATCTTGCTGCTGGCGTTCCAGTCGTCACAACTGCTTTGCAGGCATTAAAAGATTATCAACATATCTCCTATTGGTGTGCCTCGAAAGAAGCGTTCATAGAGGCGATTGCTCAAGCCCTCTTGCGAGGAGAAGAACAGCAACGAAGAATTGCACAAGGGATTGCATTGGCTCGTGAAAATACTTGGGAAAAACGAGTGGAATCGATGTTAACCATTTTGGAAGAATCTTCTGAAAATTCCTTCAGTCCTGAAGAATCTTAACCACTCCAAAACAGCTTGAAACCGAAAAGGGTTTGAGAAGAAAGAATCTTGGTTTGAATTAGTTGCTCAGAACATGTATTGCAATCTATGTTCATTGATTATATTATCAATCTATCCTTTTAGGATTCATGGGTTTTACAATCATTTGTCACCTTCTCGCTCACCTCGTTTGAATGAATATCACTCAATGTTATCAAAGTTCGCCACTTACAAAATCTCAAGAAAATCACTCGCAAAATTTAAAAAACAAGGATTCAGCGAAGAAAGTATCAACAATCTTGCTGATCTGGAAGAACTCTATTTCCCATCCGTTGAAATGTTTCTTTCCCATTTAAAGAAACTTCCCAATAGTTCAGAAATTATGGAAAAAGAAAGTGTCATCCTGAAACACTCACGGGGATATTTTCGGATGGACGGTTGGATCACTCATAAAGCAACGCGAGAATGGGTCGAAGCACTCATTTTTGCAGTGGTGGTAGCGCTCATTGTGCGCACGTTTCTATTTGCCCCCTTTCGCATCCCTTCAGGCTCTATGATCCCCACCATTCAAATTGGAGATCAAATTTTTGCAACTATGTTCACCTATGGAGTGCCGATCCCATTCACGGACGTTAAATTGTTGCCCCAATCCATTGAGAGAGGGGACATCATCATTTTTCCGGCACCTCCTGACCCGTCGATTGATTTCATTAAACGCGCCATTGCACTGGAAGGAGAAACGGTTGAAATCGTCCGTGATAAAGTCTATATTGATGGCAAATTATTGGAGGAGCCTTACGCTTTTTTTGATCCTGAGAATCGCACAGCCTCGCAGTACCCCAATGTGAGCAATTTCGGGCCGGTGACGGTTCCGCAAGGCCATTTATTGGCGATGGGAGACAATCGATACAATAGTCATGATGGCCGTTTTTGGGGATTTGTTGCTCTGAAAAAAATCAAAGGAAAAGGACAAATGGTTTATTGGTCGAAAGACCATCGTGAGGGTTTTTTGGGATTTGTTGATTGGGAATCGTATCGTTTGGGCCGAATCTTTCATTTTCTAGAATAGCGGCTT
>JAOWAR010029909.1:0-13543 GCA_028571005.1 Clathrina lutea
CGTTGTTACGGAATCAAAGAAGTATTGATATCGTCGAAGGTTAGACGGCGGGAAGTTCTAATTTGAGTTTTCCTACCGCTTCCGATTTGCTTGCTGACGTTCCAGAAGCGCGTTCGCAAATTCGGCCAGCAAGGCCTCGGCGAATATACCCGTGATCGCGGAGCTGGTATGGTAACACTGGCCGCGGCTGCCGCAGACTCCGAGCCGGCGCCAGGAGCTGTTTGCTCCCGTTGCATATCACGATCACGTATAGTTCTGCGTGTGCAGAGAGACACGTCATCGCGGCCAGAACTTTGGACCAAGTGTCACGAAGGATAGGCTTACCGGCGGAGCGCGGGTTTGGACGAAGCGCGTCTTACGCTTTCTAGAGCTCGAGCTCACGCCTGCTTGTTTTCAAAGAGCGGACCTTTTTATAAATAGAAGAACGATTTGCTTATGTACTACTACTATTACGAGTAACACTCGTTCCTCACTGTTCAGTACTAACACATCGACACCCGTGCTCGAGTATCTAACATGGAGTGGGTAGCAGTAGGGATGTGTTGTCCTGTTCCTCAATGTAGGAAAGTAAGTGATCATGACTCTAACGCTGCCATGGGTGAGTGGAATGCCTGCCGCAGGAGCGGCAGGACGAACTTTACCATAGCCATGAGAACCAGCACGTGTTTTGGCCGCACAGGCGTTTCCAATTCTGTTACACAACGCCTTACAGCACTGCCGAGTTATGGCAAACTGACTGGTTTTGCTTGTGCACGAACATTCTCCTAAAAACGATCGGATGAAACAAGAAGAGGTTAATCCCCTGCTACTGTTTTGCTGACGGTTGCGTGATTGCGCAGAATGATTTATTCTCGTGCATTTCTGAGAAACACGAGCTGGGTGGTCGCCAAACAGACGATTTACTAGTTACCGAGTGTAACAAATGTATATGGCACCCTGCTGCTGTGTGATCCGTTCGAGCTCTTCGATATACAGCCACGTCTCCTCTCAATCCAACTGCTACCTAGCCCAAACTTCAATGAAATGAAGTCAACTGCAAGGCCATCGCTAACGTGCTGCTGTGATAGGGGTAGTGGTCCGTGCATTACGCAGTTGAGACGAAATAACACCAATCCACCCAAGCATCATGTACTGGCTGGCTTCAGGTGTGATACTGCTTGCGTTTTTCTTCTTCTTCTTCTTCTTCTTCTTCTTCTTCTTCTTCTTCTTCTTCTTCTTCTCACAGTAAGAGCGTCGTTGATCTCAACGGAATGTAGCTGCACCAGTGCAAAGCCGATTCTGATCAGTGCGCCACGGAAGGACGTCCTCTGTATGGGCAGACCCCCTGATAAGGTCCGACCTCGAACTGGAATGTTCAAACTGCGAAGAAGTTAAAAACTTCTTTTGTGACGCGTTCGAATGCAGTACACAGATTCTGGGCAGCCCATACGAAGTGTCCAAGGGCCCTGCTTTGCAAGCGGACTGGCGTGGCTTCATCATCAAGGACGGAGTTCTGGCAGCTGTGCAGCGAGGAGTAATGACGGTCAGTGGGCCGTGGCTGGCACGATTCAACGAGAACATGAAGCCGGTAGCGATGATATCAGTGAACATGAGAGTGATGCCCGGGAAATCAACTTTCGTTCAAGGCCAATCAGGGGGAAGTTGGTCGATATAGATAAACAATCTTCTGGAAAGCAAGTGTCATGGACGTTTATAGCACAACCAGAGCCACAACGTAATTGTTATCATATGAATGCTGTTTTCCTTCTATAGCATGCACGTTGTTATTCTTGTTTGTTTATCTTTATAGACATAGTGGATGCCTTGCAAACCTTCTGAAAACTTGAGATGATTTTGTAATCGGGCACAGGATTGATGCTTATATAGTGAGTGCGAACATTTCTTAGTGTGTGATTATGGCCTTCAATGCCCACTGTCCTATACTGTTCACATGGTGGAACAAGCAGCCTTCATTGTCACATCTCATCTTGGATGCAGTGTTGCGTTGAGTCTGCATAAGAGACAGAGAGGAGAGGGAGGGGAAGAAATTGAAGACAAAATCAAGTGTTTTGAATTTTGTCGAGCATTGATTTTCTTCATTCTATTCATGACTGACCCACGCCCAAACGTTTAGAACAGCTAAATCCAGTGCATTATTCTTTCACGCTTTGATTCTTTTCCCGATTGGCCACCAAATGCAAACCCAGTACCGGTCCGGGGATGGGAATAAGGCAGTGCTGAAACGCATAGTTTATTTTACGAACAAATATTCTCACGAATAGCGATCGTGCGAACGAATGAATATTCTATATTCTTTACAACCCAACATGCTACTGACAAGTCCATGAATATCAGACAAAAACATCAGATCGGCATGCAATCTACACTGACTGACGATGGGAGGGGTCAGTTCAAAAGGCGGACCAGGGTCACCGATAGACAAAGGTCGGAGAGCCAGCACACCAATCAACGATCATGTCCGTGATTTCTCTCTTGCGATTCTCGATGATGGTTTGCCTGCCAATGAACTTGTGCATGATTGTAGCACCTTGCACTCTTGTGGTCTTCTCTTCTTTAGCAGAAGCAGCAGCTGGCTGAGAGGGATACTTTCTCTTCAAATGCTCCTGCATCGAAGACGTTGCGGACCCATTGTACTTCAGGCGCTTGTCGCACCGTAAACATTTCACCTCATCTGAACCGAGAGCTTCTAGCTGCTGTGTTTCTTGCCACCTTACCGTATCACCAAACCATGCACAAAGAACAAGTGCCTAACCAGCAGCGAAATAAAAGCGGTTTGCTGAAACAGTACTGCATGCCACACCTGGCCCGTTCAACGAACTTTTCGTCATGACGCATGCTGAGGTCCTGCCTGTGGCTGCTTGAGGTCGTAAGCTCAAAATCATGTGGATGGTGCCCAGCCTACATGCAGGACATGTAGATATGCATTGCCTCGCATTCAACATGCCCACCTGATGCGCACACAGCGCTACATCAAGGCATGATGCCGCGCGCAAAGCCCTTTAACATGTTTAAGCTATTCATGCAATTCGGTAAGGTGCACGCGGGGGCCTCGAGGGCTAGCCATTTGAAACAGCTATTTGATAGCACCAATCCGCGCACACAACTGTGAGTGGCCCGTTTCCAACCGCGCTTGGTGCCGACGCAGGCTGCGCCGGCCGGCCGGCAAACTGCGCAACTTGCTACCAGCAGCGATGACACGCAAGAGATCAAGCGCAGTCGATTATTCGAACACAGACTTTGGTGCTCGAATATTCGTTGTCCAAAATCTATTCAAATATATTCGAATATTCGACTATTCGTTTCAGCATTGGAATAAGGTAGTGAATGGCAGTAAAGGATTGTACGCATCTGTGTGTGTATGTTTGTCTTCTACATGGTTGCTCATCCCTTTGAAAGAAAACGATCACTCCAGTTTTCATTGATTATCTAAAAAATGGTAGAGAAGAAAAGCAAACATCTTCACAGAGAGGACAAGCGCCACAGTAAAATTAGGCAGGGTGAAAAAAGAGGAAATTTGAGCATAAAATAGATTAGAAAATGGACAAAGGTGGTGAGAACAAAGAAGAGAAAAGAAACGTTGAGAGCTCAGGCCACAAGAAATCCAATACGCAGTCCAAACATGGCTGGGTAATGTCATTCACCCTTTTTCAGAGCCTTGAGAAGCTTGTTGGCTGATTCGAGAGCTTTCCTTGCTTCTTGAGCACGAGGATATCCGCCTTGGTGACAATGCAGCTTAATGCCAAAGCGAGATATGTTTGGTCATCGGGTAGTTTCAGTGAATGTTGGCACATATTGATGACGTGGTTGACCAGCTGAAAGCGACATCTATCCCTTCTTACTCTCAGATTTTCCGTTGCAACAGCAAAGACAACAGATTCCCAGAACTGACTCCTGTATCTTTTCTTCCGTTCGTACCAATTCTCATATTCATACTGCACCTCCATTGTAGATGACAGCAGTCGAAGCTTGACATATTCATGATCAGGACCCATGCTTGAGTTGTCTGGCTCGGCAAAGCTAGCGCTGACAGGATGTGAGAGTGGCGTGTTGTGACCAGCGTCCGAGGCCGTCCGTTTACCAACGAGTCGTTTCTCTCATCCAAGGCAAGGAATTCCCTTCTCTTCCAACTCATCATGGCGGCCACATGAGGTGATGACCACCACGTAGGCCACCTCACGCTTGTAGCCTGAGGAGTGTGCCTCCAGAATGGAAGAACATTGCCACGGCTGGATCGGCATTCGAAGCGAATTCCGTGGTTGATGATGGAGAATCGATATCGCCACGGGACAGTCGAGATCGAAGCTGTTTCCGTGATGGAGCGTCATGATCAGAGATGTCGCTGTCACCAGAAGTCCGGCGCTGCCGTTTTCGTACACGCCGACCATCCTTTTCGTCGGCCGAGGAGTCTGCCAGCCACGGCCCTGGCCCTGCATACTTCGACGTGTCCACGTCCTCATTTGGCATAAAACTTCGAGCCACCTCCTCCACGAAGTTCTCAGTCGTGAGCGAGAAGGCGACGTTTCCGTAGCGGGACATCTCGTCGAACTGTGGGGAGGTAGCGTACTAACCGCCTTGGAGATGGAACTGGCTTGTTAGTCTACTAAGAATGTCTGTTCGCACTTTCCGCTGATTTTCTTTCGTTGTTTCCACGCCGAACCAAATTAAAGGTCCCAGACCGGACAATCCTTCACTCTGTTCGCGTTCCGCATACTGTCCGTCTGCATAAACGAACTTTTGGTGCGGTCTGCTTCCTTCGGTTCCTCTGAACTGCATTCCAGTAAACAGGAACGCATCACCGTCTGCGGAAACAATAGAGTCGGCTTGCAGTTGGTGCGTGCAGTGCCTCAGCTCACGGATGGGGAGTTCGTGTACGTGCTGTAGGTAGTGGGAATCTCTGTCTTCCACGTCCTCCTTCAAAGCCTTGATCTTGTTACCTGGACCGGAAACATCCTCCTTCTTCCACTCGTTCAGGTACTGAAAGAATGGAATGAAATCACTTGGAGAAGGTTGCCAATCCGTGTCAGGATAAGCTTCGCACGGGAATGTGTCGGCCCAAGGACGGGAAAAAAGACTTGGGCCTCCCGAAATGTAAGGTCCTATCCACAACCGTCCTCCCGTCTCCGCCGGACCCTTGCTATCAGCCCATCTGGCACGACTACCGGCCATGGTGAGACCGACTTAAGAAGATAGACCGTTTTCTCGACAGCAACGTCGATGGAGGTATGCGTACCGATCTTTATGTCAGTCCGCGGCCAGTCATGTCTTGTACATGTATCCCACAGCAGGCGTGCGCTTGTGTGCGTGTAGGGCACCGCGTCCCTCACAGGTGGCCATAGTGCCGATCAAAATGAAGGCCAAGAACGTGATCAGTGTGCCCATCTCCCCTCGTCCTTCTTTATGTTCATACTTCCACGATCGCTTGATCACTTTCGGATCGGACCTTTGAAAGAGGGATGTTAACATTCCCCACAACCGGACTGTTATGGCTTCTTCCACTCGTGTGGCTGAGTGCTGCCAATCTGTGTCAGGTTAAGCTTCGTACGGGAATGTGTCGTACCAAACAGGGGGGAGGTTTGGTCGTCCCGAAATGTCAGCTTCTATCTAGACCTGTCCCTTCCGCCACCTGATCGCTTTGATCAGCCAATGTGACAGGACAACTGGCTTTTGCTAGATCTTCCCGAGGCCCTGAGAACAACAGTTTTAGTCCCGGTTCTGAGTAGCTACCTGAAAAATCATTAATCATTACCTTTGTCGCGCAATGAAAGAACAGTTAGCAGCCCAGAAGGAAGACCTTTCACGATACGATTGAGTGTGCGACGCTGTGGTACAGGCAGCACCTCTATCAATTGAAACCTGAACTGCAGCTGAGCGTACGTCTTCCTTCTCAGCGTCCTTCACGGTCATTCTGCAGTGAGCAAAATATGTTCAGTCATGTCAACCTGGTTCCCACGCAGTCCGCACAGCGTGACGCTTGTCGCTCCTTAGAAACTGTGTCGGTTTCTGTTCGTACGTTCAATATCACTCAATCTCGTTATGGTTCGGATCTGGAACAGAATGATGTTCCTAAAGAAAAATTTTGCGACCGGAGCGTTTCAAAGTTTCTCTGCCGCGGAGCTGGTTCCTCCATTCCCTGCCAGTATGTAACGTTGACAAGACAAGCAAAACTGATCAAAAGAATTTCATGGAACTATCAATCCGGACTGAGACCACACCCCTTTCTTCCATTTAATTCAGGACACTACCCTTCCGAGAGCGAGATTTGGCCTTTTCCGTTTTTCTGACGCTTCTGAACGTTGGTGAAGCATCGACCTGTTTGACGAAAACCGCGTTTGAAAGAGGAAGTGGGGAAAAAATTCGACCGAACATCTCGATTGTCGGCAGTCTGACACGGGCCTGCGTTGATGCCCCGCGGCTGTGCCTCCGGTTTGACCATGGTTTGAAAGCCAGCCGTAGATCTACGTGTAAGCGCTTGACCGGTCATGTACGCCTAATTCAACTCAAGACTCGATGACATCATCAAGAGCTGAAAGGCGAGAAAGGCGCGGTCTTTGACAGTTCTTTGCGATTGAAAAATGCTATTCTTGTGATTTTCCATTTAAGTCCATATTTGTAAGATGCGATTGAAACTGCCTACGAACGTAAACTGATTTGCCCTTTTACTCCCATACTTTATTTCGATAGCACATGCTATTGAAAATGCGATTCAAGCGATCAAAAATGATTGCCTTGCCTTCTTCCAGAAAAAGGAACGATACACGCTAAACACGCGATCGAAACTGTCTGCTCATTTCTCAAAGTCCAGAGATGGGCGCCATACACCCTTACACGTGAGGCACGCGATCAAAATTCACCGAGTTTGTTTTTCTTCCAGAAGAGGATGCCATACACGCAATACACGCAAGACGCGAGATCGAAACTGTCTGCTCATTTCTCTAAGTCCAGAGACCGGTGCGATACACGCAAAGGTCCTGACAGTATCGTCCATAAAATATTACAGTATGCAGTAACAAAGAATATGCAACAGTCAATGGAGCGATGGTGGAGTTCATCTCCAACTTGCGAGGATGGCAGCAAGTGAACTTGTCAACTACCTCATTCATGTTAATTCTTTACTATAATGCACATGCATTAGTGTCAAGTTGGCCTCCTACTCTACTCCCATTGTGGCCTGCATGTAACTCTGCAGCTGGCGAAAAGAACTCGCGCTGCGCTCACTCTCACAAGAAGTGACTGGGAGGGTGCAGGGAATGAGCAACGGGACACACAGGCTCGACTATACCTCGTGGTCACAAAGCTTGAAAGCTGATGCCACCATGTCTGGTCGTCCCCTTCTTGATGCAAGAACTTGGTCATCGATCACGACCAGGTGAGCTCAGTATGCATCAGCTCTGGAGCTGTCAAGTATTCCTTGTACAGTTGAAGTGCTTCTTCAATGAAGATATTGCGACTGCCCAGAACAGAGGGTGCTAGGCAGATATGGCTCGAGGAAGACAAGGAGAAGTTGGAGAAGCGAGCTTCCAGTCTGGTCGTCACACGGTCTAAGAAAGGAACTGCAACAGCGAGTTGCGAGGTGCTACATACTGTCACTTCATCAGCCAGGGCACAGTAGAGCTTTGCCGCCTTGATATCTTCTACCAAGTCACATAGAATAATATGGCGTCCGATAACGTTGAACAGCTTATTTTGTGTTTTTGGAAACCTGTATGTAACATCTGCAATGATGGTTGAAAAAAAAAGGATAAAGAAAAAATGTGATCCGTCTTGACCTTTTGGTTTGCAGAAAGAAAACAAAACATTGCAGCTAATGCCAGGTGATTGTTCATTCAAACATTCCCTAAAAATCCCTAGAACATTTTACACAAAGAATATTCTAAGGAAAGCAAACCCGAAATTACACAAGCAGGGAAGAGCAGCAGAACACACACATGGGGTAGAGGATATAATCATTCACTAACTGGCCTTTGCTGGGGATGATAAATGCTCTTGCATATCGAGACAATAAACGAAGACAACTCAAGACTTTGCCTGGATTGCTTCTCTAAGCTCCTCGTAATCAGATTTTTCCGCCAAAAGTCCAGCAGGGACGAGCTCCGTCGCGTCATCCTCAGCACTACTGGGCCGTTTCGATAAACATCCAAGGCCATGCAAAGGGTTGCAAGACTTCGCTGCCCTTTTCCTCTCGCGCTCCTGCTGCTCCTTGCGACCAGTTTCGCTTCAACTTTTCTGGATTCACCGAACTTGATCCTCACGCAAATGCTACTGCACTGACAAATACCACATACAATGCAGCTCTGAACCAACTCTTCATCAGTTTCTCTCTTACAGGCATGAATACCGCATCTGTACAGAAGATTCTGATCTACGTAGCGCAGGACAGATCTACGCTACGACGCCTGTATCGATGCGCATCAGGTGTGAAAAACGCGTTCAGGGTCGATCAATGCGAACGTGCCGATCGTGGCATACATACATACATTAGAAGGCTTGCGCGCGCTTTCAGCTGCTTGACTTGATCAGGCGGTCCATCCGGTCGGTCCGGTGGGGTGACAAAGCGAGGTGGACTTCCCGCAACTGAATTTTTGTCACTGAAGTAGTGTACCGTTGAGCGGTCGCATTGCGGACCTCTCGGCTGGACGGACTACAGACGGACTAAAGCCCAAAACAATTTTACTTCAGTGTACGTAGTGAATAAGACGTCGAGGCTTTTTGGAGCGACATGAAGATCTTCCCACACAGGCTGCTGGCGATGGGAAATAGGCTACGCTGATTGAGCCGAGTTCAACCTCTAAGGCTTGTGGCAGTTTGTGCGTAGATTGGGTGTACGGCGGCAGTCGTCAGCCATCCTGAACGCAAGCTTAGTCCGAGACAGGTAGGCAGAATGGATATTTCAAGGGAAAAGGCGCGCGTGAGAAGTGTCGGAAAGCATTGTTTTCATGAATGCTGATGATAAACATGATAAATAGGGGCTCCGACTAGACTGCGGCTTCGCCCCTCTGCGTTTGTCATTTTCACCTTTTTGATGTATTTCCTACTTCCCTATGAAAGAAATGAGCTGGCATCGGCATTTGAGGAAGGAGAAGACATTGCAATCGTGTGTGTGGCCGTGTGTCGGGTCCCCTCGTCAGACTGGGGTGTATGGCGCGTATCGCACCCTTAGCAGGGAGGAAACAACTCAATCAACGTCGATCGCGTGTCTCGCGCGTACCGCGTGTATCGCATCCGTCTCTGGACTTTGAAAATAAGCAAACTTTTTCGATGGAGTGGCTCGCGTGCATCACGTCTATCGCATCCTTTTCTGGAAGAAACCCAGGGCACTCAATTTCGATCGCGTGTACATGTATATCGCACCCGACTCGGGAATGGGGTAGATCTACGATTGAGTTCAATCCCACTCGCGTGATTCGCAAGTTGCATGCAATAGCAGGACTGCGATGATCTCAATCAAAATCGCGCGTATCGCAAATTTCTGTCGCAGTGTGCTTTTGAGCTTAATCGCAGGGTGCGATTGAGTTCAATCACACTCGCGCGTATGGCAAAGCTCTGTAGCACGGCGCAATGATTAGGTTCAATCCCGCGCGTCTCGCAAATTTCAGTAACAGGTGCGATTGAGCTCAATCGCACTCGCTCATTTCGCATTTTCAATCGCAAAGTGCGATGTCAATGTCTGCGCTTATCTGCGAAAGGCGCCAGGAAACGCTAAACTGGGCTGAGCCGACTTCGTCCACCAAACAAAGAGCTTCAGCTCTGCTTGGCAGGGAGATTTTGCAAAGTGAGCACGAGTTCTTTGCTTTGCCGGCTAAGAAAGGTGGACTCGCTCTCTCCGATCCAGTTGCGACTGCAGCCGCGGCCTACAGGGTGTCCCTGGCGGCTACCAGCGTTCTATAAGAAGCGGTGGGGGCTAATGTCACGATGGCGGAACACTTTGCACAGTGCAAGACTGTCACCACAGCGTGGTTGCAGGAGAAGGAAGCTGAGCAGACATCAAGGCTCGAGTAGCTGCTGGCTGACATGCCTGTGGCAACCCAGCGCACACCGCAGCGAATTGTGAAGGGTGAGGCTTCACGTTGGCTGACGGTGCTACCTCGGCAAGCAGATGGGTACGACTTGTCTGCCGCTCATTTTCGAGATCAATATTGGCAATCCTATATCATCATGAATCCCTTGGCCAACCTGCTGTTTGTGATGGGTGTTGAGCGTCGTTCAGCCTCCAACATGGCCTTGACTGTGCCGTTGAAAGGGCGGGCCTGTGAAGAAAGGCCACAACGAGCTGAGGGACAGTGATGCTCGGCTCGCGGAGATGGCCTAGGGTGGCGTCTCCATTGAGCCAGTTCTCATTCCGGAGAATGATTGCAGGGATCGGCCGTTGCTCCAGGCAGATTGGACGGCTCTAGGCATGTGGTAAAGTAGCAGGGTGGCGTTTTTCGATTACCGAATAACTGATGCTGACCCACCGTGCTATGTGAGTGCCAACCTTTCCTAGGAGGCTATTTCCAACAAGGCAGCGATGGAGAAGAAGGCAAAGTACCGTCTGATTGCTGGGGAACTGCGCGCGTCCTTCACTCCCTTAGTATGCTCCACTGACAGTGTGTTGCACCTCGGGTACTCTGCGACTTGCGTCCAAGTAGCAAAAACCGTTCTCCGTAGTGATGGCGTGGGTGAGAGTGCGGACTCAGTTCGCCATCTTCCCCTCCGTAGACCTTCGACTGCGGGGTACAAGGCGGCGGATCTGGGCTCCACTGACAGTGTGTTGCACCTCGGGTACTCTGCGACTTGCGTCCAAGTGGCAAAAACCGTTCTCCGTAGTGATGGGGTGGGTGAGAGAGTGCGGACTCAGTTCGCCATCTTCCACTCCGTAGACCTGCGGGGTACAAGGCGGCGGATCTGGGGTCTCGGCGTGGAAGATGGCGCGGGCATTGGAGCCAGCTATTGGTACTGACCCCACCTTCTTTCTCTCGCCCTCCTTCCCTCCTTCCTACCTGTCTTCTTCTTCCCCTCTTTCTCCCTTTATTTTCTTCTCCTCTTTCTCCCTGTCTTCTTCTTCTCCCCTCTCTCGTTCTCCATCTCTTGTTCTCTTCCCTCCTCTCTAGCTCTCTTACTCAGTTATCTCTCTCTCAGTACTACATCTTTTCTCTCTCTATCCCTCTCTCTCTCTCTCTCTCTCTTCTGGTAATACGTTATGCCTTTCTAGTACTTGTGTCATATGTTTTTATCATTTAATTGTCGTCTCTTTGCTTTTAATTTTCGTCTCTTTGTTTCTTTTTTTTAGTTGTATTGTTTTTTCTGTCGATGCATATATGGAATCATAAACCATCTGAAATGTAATAAAAAATAAAAAATAAAAAAAATCTCTGAGTAATTCATTCATCACCTTTTCGTGTCTTCTGCACCATCTTCCCACACTCACCACTTCACGCACCTGCTAGCACCTTACGAAAGCACCTGCCACTTTGGCTTTCCACGTGAAGTGCGTAGCGCTGCGCTCTTTGCCCAGATCAAATGTGTTGTGGGCGTCACGAAGGTTGGACTTTTGTGGCAAATTTTTATTACCCTTAAGTGTTTCTCCCACTGAACCAGAGCCCTTCAGCAAGATCAAACCGCCCCAAAAGTCACCCCAACAGCTCTTAGAAAATGAACAAGAAGTATAACTGCATGTCCCTTACCCCGCGAGGGAAAAGAGAGCAAAAAAATTCTTTCAGCGATCAAGTGGGTAGAGAATTTGACCCACAAGGGAAATGTACGTGATCCGAATGACCTGTAACTGACACACACACACACAGACAGAGAGACACACACACACCAATAAAGCGGTGTGGAACCACCTACAGTCCCTAAGGGCCTGACGGTGGCAATAAAGCGGTGTGGAACCATCTGCAGTCCCTACGGTTGTGTTGGCACGTGTGAGTTACACCTGTCTCGAGTTACACCTATCAATGTGTTAGTCGCCCTACTTTGTAGGTGATTATTTGTACATAAAGTAGACATCGTTTCATTGTTGCGTCTTGTCTTTCGCAAAGCAGTCTGGAATACATTCATTGACAAAACATGGTGTCAGAAGTGGGATGCTATACCCTCATCCCTCTGCAGGCCTCTGCCACTCTTAAAGTGAGGAGCAAAGTCGGATGCAGCGACATCATGGAGACTGTGGAGACAACTTTGGGAGGCATACGCCATAGTTGCGGATCTGGACTCGAGGAGTTCGAAGTTTCAAGTGAGCGTCTTTGTGAGCTGTATCAGAACGGAGGACTTAGCGCTTATGAACTCACTTCCGTTTAAAACCGATGGAGACCGGCAGAAACTGAAGGAGATCCTGAAAATGTTTGACGACTACTTCATCGGGGAGGAATATTGCTTACGAAAGATTCAAGTTCTACTCGAAGGTACAATCACCTGGAGAGTCGATGGACCAATACATCTCTGAGCTGCGGACGTTGTCAAAGACGTGCAAGTTCGTACAAGATTCGGAGGACTTCGCGAACCAAATGATCAGGGACAAGATCATTTGTGGAGTACACGACGAGAATTTGCATTGTAAGTTGCTGGAAAAGGGTGATGTGTCATTGGATAAATGCATGAAAATCTGTCGTGGAGTGGTGGCTTCGAGATGCCAGGCGAAGGAAATGTCAGTCAAGGAAGAACCAAGCGTGCATGTGGTTCGAGGTCAGGAGCCTGTGGACGACGGCACCCTGTAGGATGGTCCAACTGCCCTGCTACGGGAAAGACGTGCAATCGCTGCGGGAAACCTAATCAATTTGCAGTAAAATGCCGATCGAGTACCAGCGGAGAGTTGTCGGGTCAAAAGTCGACGCAGAAGCTGAAATTGCAAAGGTTCGCGAACGTGGTCAGTGACCAAAGATTTGCAACGGAGTCCGAAGACGAGGCATATCTTGTTTGTGTCCACGCAGATGGCGATGAAGCACTTTGTATTGGCGAGTCAGGACCGGTGCCGGTTTTAGCGATGGATCGAGGAAGAGCGGGAAGCAGTCACAAGGACCATCATGCGATTTTTGCAAAGATGCTCCTGGAAGGCAACGTCATTGATTTCCAAGTTGACACTGGAGCGTTGTGCAATGTTCTCCGCCAGAGAGACCTGCCTGGAGAAACGATACTGTCTCCAGTATTCAGAACGTTGATTTTCTACAACGGATCTAAGGTCAAGAGTCTCGGCGAGTGTAACCTACAGTTGGAAAACCCCAATACTGGGAGTGTCTACAAGACGACGTTCACCGCGGGCGATGATGGAGTGACACCTTTGCTCGGTGTAGGAGCCATGGTAGATCTGCAGTTTGTGAAAATTCTCAATGATAACATCTGCACAGCAGTCATGTCTTCGTCATCCATTTCCAGTTCGAAAGCGCAGAAGCATGAGGAAATGACAAGGGAGGATTTTATGAGGAAGTATCCAGAGGCGTTTGAGGGTGACGTAGGCTTAATGTAAGGACCGTTGCTTCACCTGGAAGTCGGTGAGTCTGCAAGGCCGGTGCAAGTTTCAGCCAGGCGTGTACCTGTAGCAATCAAGGAAGAGTTGCAAAAGGAGCTGACTAGG
>JAOWAR010030020.1:0-20924 GCA_028571005.1 Clathrina lutea
GTTCCGGGCGCTTGTTTAGGCGTTTGTCTTTCGGCCACGCAATGATCTTTAACTTCTCCATGAGGCACAGATGGCAGTGTTTTGATGCCGGACTGTAAGCTGGCGCCTTGGCAACGATTGCCCAAGAAATGCCAGGCTGCTTTCCATAACGCTTAAGGGACCACACGTGTCTAGCAAGTTCGGCCGCCTGCTCATATCGCTCATGTCGCATCGAAGTTAGGCGATTCGCATGGCGCTGCTTGAAAGGGGGAGCAGAGAGACCAGGATAATCCTTCACCGCATCAGTTTCGGGATCAGTGACTTCAGCCTTGTAAACAATACATTCAGCTTGGCACCTTCCATTCATTGGGCACTGCTTCTTCAGCTGGCAATTGCATGCCTTTTCAACAGGGCGGTCAGAGCGGAGTTTGTTGTTTGCAGAGCGGATAGTGGAGGCGACATTGGGCAGACAGCAGTAGCTGACTTTAAGAGTTTTTCGGTTGAAAATTTTGTGCAAGGTCAATCCATGCGGGAAGTGCGCGAAAATAAATATATATATATATATAGACAATAAATTAAACACACCCCGTTCCCTACCAAGAAATGCCACATTGCCTTGATGAATACACCTCCTACCCTGTAGGCTTACACTAAAGACATTCATCTCTATTTCACAAAATCAGTTGAAAGCATCTTTCATCAAGAGTGCAGAGCCATCAAAGATTGATAAAAGTTTGCAATGACCATGATGTACCTTGCCAGGCTTGAAGAAGACCTTCGTCTGGCCAAACTTGAAGTCCGTTTGGTTCAAGCCCAAAGCCTGAAACAATGCCTAAAACAAAACAAGATACAAACCACACGCAGCCTGAACTTCAACTTGCAACTCAAAAGAAAAATAGGAGACTGCTTATCAGAAACTAAACCTTTAGTTTACCTGGCAGAATGTACGCGGATCTAAAGATGCCAACTTGCTTGGAAGATAATCCTTGTACCTGAAGAAAACATATCGAGGATAATGAACATCAAGATTTGCAACCGTTGGAATAAAGGTTCTAAAGAAGGATTATCTCTCTGTTATGGCTTTGACGAGGGATGACAGTTGTAATGATGGTCACAGATCTAGATTGGATCGGAACAGTTGCCCTAGAGAACAGATTTGGGGCAGTATGGTCTGCTGAGAGCATTCAATTAGGCATTTCCTGAAATAACAGCAAACGAGGCTGGCGGACAGAAATCTGAAGGTGAGGTGGCTATGGCCATAAGAGTGCTGGCTGCTGCTGTAACACGCCCGCTCACGCTACTATTTGCCACTGTTGTGATATGTACTGGTCATGCTGGTATCTGCTGCTGAAACACACACGCTCACGCTAGTATTTGCCACTGTCGTGATATGTACTGGTCACACTGTTATTTGTTGCTGTAACACACCCGGTCATGCTAGTATTTGCCACTGCTGTGATATGTACTGGTCATGCCGGTATTCGTTGCTGCAACTTGTCTGGTTGCCATGATATTGCTGTTGTGACCAGCTTTGTCGCAGTGCCCATTATGGCTCGTCTGGTCACAACGCCTGAAATGAGCGTTTCAATCCACCGCCTGCCTTTTGTCAACGCTGCTGGCATGTGAACTTCTTCTTTAAGGGCCACATGGCAAGGAAAGAAACAGGAGCATGACCTGCTGATATCGCGAGGGATTGGGGTTCCTTTCTTGAGGTAAAGTAGCAATCTGCAAGTCTTGAAAATTAACCCATCTGCAACTACACACTAACCCATCCACAACTGCACACTAGCCCATTCCCAACTATATACTAACCCATCCACAACTATACACTAAACCATCCACAACTACACACTAGCCCATCCACAACTACACAGAGTCTACTTCTTTACCTTCTCTGCCAAAGCCAATATGTACTATTCATGCAAAACAAACCACAATACCAAAGTTCACTTCTGTCCCTGCTCCTGTTTCAGAATAGCCCATCGCTTATAAGGAAAGGTGGCATGATGCTGAGTTTTCAGATAAAGTTTTCAAGGGTGGGTTTATTTTAGCTGACCAAAGCTGACTATTTAAAACCCTAATGCACCGGTAGGATTTAAACTGCACTTGAAGACATTCAAACGGAACAAATCAAATCAATACAAAACAAATCCATTATAGTACAAAGGGTTGGGCATGGTTTTGGAAAAGCAGGGAAATGATGTCACCAGACTGAGTGCCGGAGATAAGCCAGGACATAATACTCCTATCCTCTTACATGTCATAAAGTGCCTGGAAGCCAGTCCGAGAAGGATACCCGGTCTGCATAAGCCCCAACACAGACACCATCCCTGGAGGCACAGATCAAGGGAGGATGAAAGCAGGACAGGACAGAAAATGAAGAAATAGAATGGAAAAGGAGATCAATATTGGGATCTGCAAAGTTAATCGATCTTCAGATTCCTACCTGCGCATTGCAGCTGACTAAGCACTGGACCGCCCATAAACACACCAGGCTCGATCTTGAAGTTTGTCTTCAAGCACCGAATGAATGATGAACCCTGTAAAGAGCAGCAGACTAGGTTAAGCATAAGGATGACAATCCAGCCAGCTCTCTCCATTTCTTACACGCGCTTTGCAATTGTTCTCATCCATCCCCATAAACAGTCTGGGAAATCTCTTGCTTGCAACAATCATGAGGATCTTGATTGTGTGTGCATGAGGTGAGTTCATCCCATTTGGATGCAGCCATAGAACATGGGGACTCAATATCCTTTCAAAAATTGGCAAATGCTCTGTCGTGGGGCCTCTGCAGGAAGTTGTGGGCCATGTGGGACAATGAATGAAAGTATAAAATACTTGCTGCAGCTCCTGCTGTTGCTTTGAAATATGGTGTTGTTTAGGGGATGCTGTTTTCTCCTGCCATGACATGCATGGGGTGAACCTAGGGTGTTTGCTAAAATGACCTCGCACTCCGATCTCCTGGCCAAGAAATCCCACGCTGGCAAACACTATAATATTCACCAAAAGAGCGGCAGCTGTACAAAGGCAACGTCCTTTGAAACATTTTCAGAGATGACAGCAAAGAATTTGAGTTCAAAAAGACAAAGAAGAAAAGGCGTAACGGCTGATGTTGCTGGCCTGCACAGCGATATCGATATGGCAAGCACCAGATCCAGCACATTTCCCATTGTCAAGTTGAAACTGCTGTCTAAAAACAGCACACAACCACTGTTGAGTCACTTATCCGGCAACAATGGGACAAAACTCAGTTGGACAAGCGGATATGTTGGAAAGCTAA
Organism: Clathrina lutea; assembly: GCA_028571005.1. Lineage (NCBI taxonomy): Eukaryota > Metazoa > Porifera > Calcarea > Clathrinida > Clathrinidae > Clathrina > Clathrina lutea. The sequence continues at coordinate 3,260 of JAOWAR010030020.1, forward strand.
AGCTGGTGTAAGCAAGCTGTGCAAACAGGTTGCAAGATTGTATACTTCGAATCATGAAATCAAGATTGTAAGATCAAACCAAACGGCGCTGCCAGAAAGCTGAATGTCAGTAAGTAACACACAACGACACCATGCTAACCACATTAATTTATATGAAGAACACAACCCAACAGATTCTTACAGTTCCAGAAAGCTTCTCCAGCAGCTGGTTCAGTTGACTCTGGCCGAAAGAGAAAGAAGTGCATGGAAAGAATTAGGATAAGAAGTGAGAAAAGATAATACTTCAAAATGTGCTTTCACAAATCTGAGAAAACTGGAATTGGAAGGCAAAACTGTACTTGCAGGTCATGCCATTCCCTGACATACCCGGAACTTGTTGCCAATACTGGCAAAGATCAGCTTCTTGCCCTTCTTAGGGTCCGCCGTAGGAGGTTTGATCGGGAACAGTTCCTTGATAAACTCATCAGCAGACTCTTGCATCAACATCTCCAAGTTGTCATGGAGAGCATCATTATTCTTCTCCAAGAATAAGTCCTTGATAAGCAGAAAAAAGAATAAGTCAATAAATTAGAATTTAAATTAAAACAGTAATCTTGAATTTAAAGGGGCACTGCAACGCTTTGCCAGGGAACCTGATTTTGTATTACAGAATCAAGACGTATTCTAGGCAGCTATACATTCAAATGCCTATGACGTGTTCTAGGCAGCCGTACATTCAAATGCTTACGACGTGTTCTAGGCAGCCGTACATTCCGATGCTTACGACAAGTTCTAGGCAGCCGTACATTCAAATGCTTACGACGTGTTCTAGGCAGCCGTACATTCAAATGCTTACGACGTGTTCTAGGCAGCCATCCATTCCGATGCTCACGATGTGTTCAAGGGAGCCGTACATTCAAATGCTTACGCATCTTCGGTTAATCTATATCGATGCTGTGTGCTGAAAGCTACACTGTAGTGAGGCCTTCATGTTGAAAGTTGTACTGTGCTCCAGTACGAGTCCCAAGTTGCATGCAGTCAGCCCAACCGTCAGACATACAACCGTGCAAATGCCATGCAAAATGACGCCGGTACAAGGGGAACATGGCAATTCAGCCAAACACCCCCACACGTACTTCGAGGGTGCTGGCCACCGGTCGAAACTATGGTGGATTAGGGTGAGCTTTTTTTCTTCATGATCGCATCGGTTCCCAGCAAAGCGAACAGCTCGGTCACATGGGTACACACTATATATCTACCGCCACGCAATCAACGGTTTCTTCTGCTGTATTCGAAGCAGCACTACGGCTCGGTTTAATTCCGTTGTTATCGATGGCGATCCATTAGGTTGCTGGTGGTGATGTGGAAAGGGATTGCATACTTTAGCAGACCTTGGGTGCATGACCCGTATCACATGGCCGTTTGTACTGGTTCTGCATGCTCAGACCTCTCAACCAGAGTCGCATGTAGTCACACTAATTGTCCAATGGTAGTTTCTGTCAAGCAGAGCCGGTGGACAGGCAGCATGAACGATTGTTTTCACTCTAGCAAGATAGAGACGGGGGGTGATTGATCGTATCCATCCTCCGCGACAGATCATGCTCAAACTTTTTTTTTCTTAGTCTTTGAACAGCTCATCCACTCCAAGGCCGGGAACTCTGATGCCAAGTGCCTTTCTTGCCATGAGCACTACAAAGAGAAATGCGACAGTAGGAATTGAAGTGTAGATCTTCGCAAACAATCTGTGCATACATCTACTACTACCATAACTATAGCTATCCATTTGCCAAATGATTGTGCAAGCGGGCCCACCTGCAGAACACTTGCTCAAACCATGGACAGCCAGCGAGCCTCGGCCCATGTTCGCCATTTTCTTCAGCCACACTTTGGCCACTAACGCGAAGTGTTTTATTATTTGATCATGCACGCCAGTCTAAATTTTTCTTTGCTCTTGGAGCTCGATCACAGGGCCCCGGCGAAATTGCCATGTAAAAAAAAAAGGAGTGCAAAGCGTTACAGTGTCCCTTTACCTGCAAGCATATCATGGAAAACCTCACAGCCTTTTGACGACAAGCTAGAGCCTAGTAGGGGAAAGTGATATCCAAGGTTCCTGTGCAATAACACTGATTTCTTTATCATGTTAGCCAGGGTCATCGTGTGTCAACATGGATATCCATGTTCGCCAGTTTGCTGTGTGATAGTATATATGGATTGGTATAAGCTAGCAAGCTTACCATGTGATAACATGGACTTCTAAATGCTAGCAAACTTTCTATGTGAAAGCTTGGACGTTACATGTTGTAGTGTATGCACGCCCTCGTTAGTGAAGACATATTATCCATGTCTGTTGTCTGGAGACAATCTACGGTACTTTAGTTTGTACAGCTTTTATCTCTTCCACCCACTCACCAGCGCTCCTACAAATATCCCCGCTTGTTCCTTCCTAGCTCAGTTCAAAGTTATTCCTTTCTAGCGTCAATCCGTCTCCGTGTGGGTGTTAAGGGTTTACGGCTAGAATCCTACACATGTTAGCAAGCTTACTGTGTGATAGCAGACAGCACCAGCATAGTGACGAATAACAAAGCCTTCCTGGTCTCGCATGCCTTTGTAGTAAGCAAGCCGAGCTTTGCGAGGGCTCTGTTAAAAAAGGGAGGAGGAAAGGGCATATGAGGGTACAGTGAAAACAGGAAGAAAAACTGTACTATGTAGTAGTTGCTAGCAATATATGCCAACCACACACAACAGGGAGAACATCTAAACAATACTGTTAGGAGCATAGGCCCGCTTTTACTACTTTGGAGATTTAGGGTAAACTGATCCCATCACATGTCAGTGCGGAGACAGTTGATGAAACTCAGTCTGGAAAGGGATTAGTTAATCAATGGGGAAAGTTTTACATTTCATGAGTTTGAAATACATACACAAAGTCGGAAATGGTTCTTGTGAGTATTGTGCACAGCCATGGTGAAATGGTCAACGGTGGGTGATGGCAGGCGACATTCTTCGTCCAAAAGATCAATGATACCTGTTGTCTTCATCTCCATCAGGTCTGGTAAAAAGGAAAAAGATAAACACACAATACACTATGATGTGAAAAAGAATATTTCCTTGAAAGGCCATAATATATTCATGGACCCCCACCAGAGGTGCTAAAACCAAAAACAGTCACACACACATGCATACACACGCATGCACGCACACGCACGCACGCACACGCACGCACGCACACGCACGCACGCACACGCACGCACACACACTCATGCACACATAGGACAGCAAACAATCCCTTTGGCAACAACTAGTAGCTTACCAATGGAGTCCTGGTTATCGACATAGTCAACATGATCAACACCAAGACCTTCAGCATCATACAAGTCTTGCTCCTGAACAAGAATGGAGGAAATGAGAAGAGGCTCTTACACGTACAATAGAGATACCAGCTGGCAAAACAAAGCATACACATGTTACCATTACATTCTTGTAACATTTCTATAGAAAACATAAACATGATACTGATACTGCTATTGTAGTGTGCCGTAGAACACTCAGACAACAGTTAACCGTGTAACGGATTCATTGTACAAACGCTGACTGAGGAGATCAGAAGGGTAACACAGAACTTATAGCCATGTGATTGGGAACTCGAGAGGTAGGAGGTCAGGCTGGAAGACAGTGATGCAGAATGCATTCTAGTGGTACATGTATCGACTAATCAGAGCGGGGGAGTGTCTAGACAGAATGGAGACTGCAAGAATAACAATGAAATAGAGCTGATACATCACTGCTACTAATACAAACTTGCATTAACTATATTATATTAAAAGTCAACAGAGTACCAATGTCAATAGAGAGCTTCATAAAGAGTCACATTGCTGAATGACTTTCTAGAAATCAAATCACACACGAGAGAGAGAGAGAGAGAGAGAGAGAGAGAGAGTGAGTGAGTGAGTGAGGGAGAGAGAAAGAGACCCACCTCTTTCAAGATGCGCTCATTAAAGAACTGCTGCAACTTCTCGTTACAGTAATTGATGCAGAATTGCTCAAACGAGTTGTGTTCAAAGTACTCTGCCGACGACAAAATGTGCACAAAGTCAGTTGAGAACACTGAACGCTATCAAAACGCTGTGTGTGACAAAACGCTGTGTGTGACAAAACACTGTGTGTGTCAAAACGCTGTGTGTGACAAAACGCTGTGTGTGACAAAACGCTGTGTGTGACAAAACGCTGTGTGTGACAAAACGCTGTGTGACAAAACGCTGTGTGTGACAAAACGCTGTGTGTGACAAAATGCTGTGAGTGACAAAACGCTGTGTGTGACAAAACGCTGTGTGCGTCAAAACGCTGTGTGTGACAAAACGCTGTGTGACAAAACGCTGTGTGACAAAACGCTGTGAATGACAAAACGCTGTGAGTGACAAAACGCTGTGTGTGACAAAACGCTGTGTGTGACAAAACGCTGTGTGTGACAAAACACTGTGTGTGACAAACAATTATGAGCAAAAACAAACTTGCGCAAACACACCAACACGCAGACAGCACAGAGTGGATGAGGAAACCTTGACTCACCAAAGCCAGCAATATCAAGCACACCGATGAAAGCACTCGACTTGGAAAAGGGAAAGCAATCATTCACTCGCTGAACAATGTTGTCAAAGAGTCGACAGTAGACGTTCTTGGCAAGAGCATCTCGTCCATTAGCCGCTTGGTCTTGCTTGAGAGGAACACTTCAACAGACAAACGACATGTGGCAAAAGAGCAATCACAAGGCATAGAGGTTAGCACATCCAGGAAGAGTTCCTGGATGTGCTGACAATTAAACTAAACTGCAGGCTGATGATAGAACAGGGTTCAGTACCACGGTCTATCACAAACCGACGTTTACATAGAGGTTAACTTTTCCTTTCATCGACTGCAATTCATCGACAGACAAAAATCACTTGCGAAAAGATAAACAGATAAGAGACTAGGGCTGCAGCAAACCCTAAAAGTAACGAACGAACGAACGTTCCCTGACGAACCCTCATGTGGAAGAACAAGTCCAACGGACGTTCTCCACCTTACACATTGCCTTAATCATTTGCACAATATGTCTTCCCTCTTGTCTATGTGAATAAAAAATTTAATTGTCAAGTATGAGGTTAAAGAAAAAAGGGTCTTTCCAACTCTTAAAGCATACTAACAGTTCAGGAAGAGGACAGAGTCGCCTGGGCAGAAATTACACGTTGCCTTCCCTTTTCACGGTAGATCCGTTTGAAATTATTTTCGTAAGTTACTGGAAAACGGTTGAACAGCCATATTCACAGTTTGATTGAGAACTGGACCTTTTAGAAAGACTGAGCGACTTAAGCCCTATCTCAGACCACATTGATCTGAGATGCTACGTTCACATACTTCCCCATGCAAAAAAAATTGAGCTCGGCAAGCTCCCTGGCCCCGCCCCGTGGAGCTACGCACGTGTCTGAATCATTGTGAGCCGCGCCACCTGCCATTCAGTGTGAGCGGCTGATACGCGCACAAATCCGCAGTCAGCCCCCGGCGCGGACCTGAGGTCGTCGCTTTGATGCTTCATCAACCACAGTCTATCAGCAGCCTACAACGTGACATGCCATGAATGTAGCGACGGCATTTGCGTGGTACTAGTACACTCAGACTTCTCTTATCCGGGCACCTGGGGACCGGGCACTGCCTATAACCAGGAAAAATCCGTAGCTCAGAGCACCACACCACACTTCCTCTTGAACCCACTCAAAGTGCCCCTGGACGCTGCCATAACTCCCACTAACTTTAAAGTTCCTTTCAAACCACTTGCGTCAAAACTACTTCTGCAACAAAAAATTCCTTCTGATCTTGATCATCACGCACGCGATTGTCACCATTTCATGTGTTGTCATAGTTCCCATAGTAACACCGACCTCTGAAGGTGCCCGGTAGACCGAGATGCCCGGAGCTTCGAGCTCCGGATAATCGAGATTTGAGTGTACAATAGGATCCGGACCGCCTCATTTTTCATGCCTTCACGAATGTTTGAACTCCAAGGGAAGCGAATGTTTGAACTCCAAGGGAAGCGAATGTTTGAACTCCAACGGAAGCAAATGTTTGAACTCCAAGAGAAGCGAATGTTTGAACTCCAAGGGAAGCGAATGTTTGAACTCCAAGGGAAGCGAATGTTTGAAGTCCAAGGGAAGCGAATGTTTAAACTCCAAGGGAAGCGAATGTTTGAACTCCAAGGGAAGCGAATGTAATGTTCAAACATAGGCTTCACAAACGAACCTAATCAAACATTCAAACTTTCGCTGCAGCCCTTTTAGAGACCTGTCCAATAGTGAATCAATCGATTCATGAATGAGCTACTACAACCATACACCTGGGCTTATACCAATACCCAAGGAAAATGTAGCAACATAGTCCAATACTACAAGCTGTTGAAAGGCTGAGATCATTTGAATGCAAATCCCTCTGCCGAGGTACCCCGCCCCCAATCCCCACACATTCACTCACCCGATAACAGTGCCACACTTGCCACCCCGTCGGGTTGTCATGACGCGTGTTGTCAATGCCTCCTGTAGATGCTCAGGATCCAGCCCAAGCAATTTAGCAGCGTGATTCAGCGCATTATGTGTTGCAGTAGTAACAACTGAGCCACCTGACCAAAAAGCAGTCCAGATGACAACCAACATAGTACTAAAACACTGATCAGAACTGGCGGTCAAGGATCTTGATGATTGAAGTACAACTGTACAATGTACAGGCAGAGACATCTCAATCCATATGACAATCTATGTAGAACAAACTGAACACAAAACAGGTAGCCAAATCTCACTCCCTGGGTCAAATTCAAAGACCAGCATTATGCAAATGAGAAATGTATTATGGTAAAAAAATGCAATGAAAACATCAAAAAGCAATAACACAAAACGCCAAAGAAGCGAAAAAGACCTGGTTTTGGCCGCACCATAGCAGTGCTTCTCCTATCTCTAACACATGCTCAGTATACGTAGGTTCTACGCTGGACAAAAAAAATTGACAAGTTGAAATGTCATCGAGCATTTGATATCATGTGATATTGAGCTCGATTCCATTGATTGAAACTCAAAAGGAGTCTTTGCACACTCTCGGGAGCAGTTCAAAAAGACCGTTTTTTGAGCTTGGTATCACATGATATCAAACGCCCACTGCCAATTCAACGTTGTCAATTTTTCTTGTCTAGCATGGTATTTTCAGCAGATGAAATGCAATGGCGGATGTAATGCTGATATCAAGTGGACATGACATTTTAGAAGAAAGTAAACCATTCCTCTTGCTGCAGTAGCCCTCCCCTTGAGCACACTTACTAAAAACCTGATAACGATAGCTTCATCGTATGAAAAGGACCTGCACATCTATACCCACCTATGCTTGATGCCAAAAAGAAAAAAGATAATGGATTACGCTTGCTCTCAGTGACAATACCAATAAGAATGGCTGATATATCTGGGCCTAGTACAATAAGCATGGCCAATATATCTGGGCCTAGTACAGGAAGCGTGGTCAATATATCTGGCCTAGTACAATAAGCATGGCCAATATATCTGGGCCTAGTACAATAAGCATTTTGCCAATATATCTGGGCCTAATACAAAAGGCATGGCCAATATATCTGGTAGGGCTGAAACGATTACGATTATAAACCGATTTTTGATCGGCTCGTTGCCATCGAAACAGTTATGCACTCTTATCGATTTTTGATTTTGAAATGTGTTCGCTATAATTATCATGCTCGGCAACTCATACTTGGTGCACTTTGCGCCGGCGCCACACATCATGCTCAACGCATGCATTGGTGCGCCACATACGTGTATGCATATGCACGTGCACTCGCAGCAGTTGCTGCACCCACGCGCGCATCCGGCGATGACGTCAGTTGCAGTTGTGTTTGCGCTTTTTGCATTGGTGCCTTGTTGCATGTTGATACATGTTCGTGTAGGCAAGAGTAAAGAACCACCCTTGGTTTAGGCTAGGCTGTGAAATTCGTGGTGTGATGGCAGCCGAGAAGCCGTCTTCTTCTCCTGCCCCCGGTCACCAGTGTGGGAGCACGTCGACAGACCAGGGAAGAAGGAGTGTAAGTGCAAGAAATGCGGCGAAGTGCTTGTTTACGCAGCGTCAACTTCGACGATGCTAAATCATTTGAGAACGAGCCATGGCCTAAACCTTGGCGCCGAGTCGTTTGATATAAAGGTGGCATGAAGGGAAAGATGGGCTCCTTTGTGATGAGCAAGCCCAGATGAACAACGCCATGCTCTGCTGCGCAGTAAACTTTGATCACACACCTTGTTGTCGACTGACTTTTGTTGGACATGCGACCTATGGAGATCGTGAACGACAAGGGTCTGAAGCGGCTTCTTGAGTATCTGGCCTTGAACTACGACCTGCCCTCTTGGACGCACGTGGCGTCTTTAGTCGGAAGAAGCATCATGTCGCGGCCCGCAAGGAACTGGCTGAAGTCTTGAGGATTGGAGCGCTGTACATGTCCCTTACCACTGATTGGTTGACGTCGATGGCGACTCAGTCTTACAATATAACGACGGCCCATTTTATCGACAGCGAGTGGAAGTTGCGTACTTGTGTTTTGGAGACATTGTGGTTCCCTGGGAGCCACACGGGAGAGAGGATAGCAGACAAGGTGATGCAGTCGTGTCAATCACTGAATGTGGCCAACAATCGTGTGGTGTCACTTGTGCATGATGAAGCTAGCAACATGGTGGCAGGAGGGCGAAAGCTGGAGGAAGAGCAGGGATGGGCTTCTGCTGTCTGTGCCGCTCACAGGCTGCAAACATGTGTCAAACACGCTATTGACCAAAGCCGGCAGGAGCGTGACAAAGCTGCTTGCCAGAGGGCGAAAGCTTGTTGGGCATTTCAGGCAAAGTGCCCAGGCAACAGAGGCCCTTGCCAAGAAGCAGGATGCGTCTCCACCATTGAAGGTCGTGCAGGACTGCCCTACACGCTGGAACAGTGCCTTGCACATGTTAGAGCGCTTGGTGAAGCTTGAGATTCCGCTTCGGTCTGTGTTTAAAGACAACACCGTTATCAAGAAAGATCAGAGCCATTTGCTGTTGAAAGACCCCGAATGGCGCCTAGCAGGAGAGTTGGTGGACACTTACATCACTGTGAGGTAGCTGCTACAGCACTAAGGAGTGAGCAGTACTGCACTATATCGATGGTGTCACCCGTTATCCATGGACTCTGTGCTGAAGTGGAAGACCTTTCCCTCGAAGTCCAAGCGAGGGTCTCACATCAATGAGTTCCAGAAATGTCTGTTGTCTGAGCTTCATGGGAAATTCAATCTGAAGAACCTGACTGCCTCGTCTTTGCCCAGCTTGTGTACAGCAGTGGACCGACGCTTCAGGGATTTATCATTCCTTCTAGCGGATGTCGCACGCGCAACGAAGGAGAGCTTTTTACAGGCCATGCTTGCTGATGAGTGTAACGAGGACAGGCCTGAAGAAGGTAAAGCTTCGAAGGTGAGTTCAGGAGATGAGCCTCCAGCCAAGAAACAGTGCACTTCCTTGGGGCGACTTCTTAAGAGAAATGGACCCCTCGAGAGGAAGCCCTGGTCTGCAAGACTGGAAACAGAGCTGACACTGTTGTACTTTACAGAGGATTTGGAGGCCAAAGATGTCGACCCGTTGATGTGGTGGAAAGCTAATGAGCCACGGTAGCCCCCACATGGCATGGCAAAACAAGCTCACCGGTACTTGGCTGTGCCAGGCACTTCTGTTCCCTCAGAGCGTGTTTTCACCATATCAGGGCTCATGGTGAGCAAACTTCGATGCTCACTTGCGCATAGCAATGTTGATGCTCTGATGTTTTTCTGCAAGAACAGCTTCTTCAAGAAAGCAGAAACATGCACAGTTTTGTCAGCGCAAACTGACGGTGTTCCTTCGGCAGTTGCTCCTGCCACTGACGTAGAGGAAGAGCTAGAGCCTCCATTGCTCCATTGCCACAACTGACGGCAGATCATGTGTCTGACTCAGATGACAAAGAGGAAGTTCTCAGTGACTGACCGCTACGCTTATCCTGACGAACGTGTGCTCTCTCTCTCTTTCTCTCTCTCTCTATCTCTCTCTCTCTCTCTCTCTCTCTCTCTCTCTCTCTCTCCGTTTATTTCTCAGTCAAGTGGGGCCTTGGTGCGTCTTTATGCCTGCCTAGGTTCTCTCTATTGTTTTTCAGCTTTCTCCTAATACTGCCATCTTAGCAGTGGGCAGCTTCCTGTCTAATGATTGGCATGTGTGGATCTACAGCATGTGGCAGCTGGCCGGTGATTCGCAGCAAACATGACATGATTCCACATTAAATTTTTCTGGCTTCAAGACCAGTGTGCATGTAATCGATAGTAATCGAAACTCGATCGATAATTTAGTGATTAATCGAACGGGGAAAAAGTGTAGTCGCTTCAGCCCTAGTTATCATCCAATCAATTTCAATTCTTTTACTTCACCCTAAGATAAACAATAACCTAAACAGAGATATTAATGCTTATTCATCTGCACAGCAAAGAAAACTAATGTTTTCAATGCAGACAGATTAATCTTGACAAGACAAGAATTGTATATTACAGACACAAGCTGATGGTGGACAAACAATCTTAAAATACAACAAAATTTAATGTTTGGGTGCACAAGACCTTTATTAATGGCTTGAAAGCAAGACAAATCAGGGACGGCCGTGCACTGATGAAGATGTTGTACACTGAAGCTTGTGATTGTAGTTTAAGATCATTTGTCCACCTGTGATGTAATCTTCTTGCTACTTATTACGTTGCAAAAGTACTTGTCTTGGTAACATGCTCTCCCCATAGTAAATGTGTAATGATCACACTTAAACTGCCTTTGTCTGGTTGCTTAGTTACAGTGCCATTTTTTGCTGCTGTTTTTCAAGCTTCTTCCGAGCCTGGAAAAGGCTGATCGTCCCTGCTCTCTCTCTCTCTCTCTCTCTCTCTCTCTCTCTCTCTCTCTCTCTCTCTCTCTCTTCCTTCCGAGCCTGACAATGGCTGTTCGTTCTTGCTCTCCCTCTTCCATTCTCAGTTTCTGAACCAACTTGTCCTTCTTCCTGTATAAATCGACAGAGTGTTCACTGTGTACTGAACCGTACCGGGGGAAATAGTTCTGTCGTGTAAGAACACACCCTTACTTGTGAGTAACAAATTGTTGTGTTCATGTGTCTCTGGCAGTCATTGTACGTGCAGGTCAAAGATCCAATGTATGGCGAAAAAATGTACAAGACAGAAATGTCTGGTGATAAATGGTCTAACCAAGGGGAAAGTAGCTAATGTTTCGTGAGACCCACCTCGCTTGAATGTGAAGATCACTTGTCTTGACAGGCGGGCAAGTCTCAGCACCAGGTTGTTGACATCGATGTTAACGTCAAACTTCGGTCCCTTCCGCACCTCCTCTCCGTTAATGTCGACGAGCACGTCGCCCATCTGCACCTCACTAAAATGGGCACCATCGATGACATTCAACACTTTAAAGCAGTTTGAACTACCGCCTTCAGGTTCAATATCAAGCCCACTGTGCACGCCAACGAGGTTGCTGCTGTCAACAACCACACTGAACTGCTTTGGCAGCATCCTGCAGCACAATGCAAAAGAAAGAAGAATCTGAGACAGTTGAAATGACCTTATCTTCAATTGTGAAGACTGCCATGTCAGCATCCCTGCCCCTTTCTTTGACATCCTAGGCATCCTAAACAATAAATGCAGCAAACCACTTCAGTGACGTCTGACTCATACCTCTGTCTTTTTGCTTTCAATCCACAAGAGGCTTCACCGAGGTGTTTCCTCGGGGTACAGTCCAATTCGGAGAATTTAGGTGTTTTCCCCCGGTGTGGAGGATAGAAAAAAAATAGTCGCTAAAATGTACATTAGTGAAGAGGCTGACCCTGCCACTGACCAGCAAAAAGAAAATAAAAGGTCGTTAAAATGTACATCAGTTACCGGGAAAAGGTGTTCTTTGATCTCACTGGCCACTGCCAAATGGACGAGCAAAAAAAAAGCCGGGAAAGAGGTCGCTAAAATGTAGATCTGTTAGCCGGTGCTTTCCTGACTTTGCTGCCAGTTAGGAAGATAACACATCTTTTTTAAAGTTGTTGTTTTTTTTTGTACGCTCTATCCTGATGAAGTGCTCTTCAATCCACTATTGCCACTAATAATAATTATGTCTCCTCCGCGCTTAATCTTAGCGCCTTCTGCTGTGTTTACCAGTACAACTCAAGATAAAACTCATTCGTGAGTATTCTTCTGTCTTTCAGAAGACAGGAAATGCCTTAAACGCATTCCACAAAGACACGTTTACAGCGTTTAAATTGTCTAAAGGACAATAAATCTTGTTGCCCAAAAGTCCTTCCGGAAGCACTTCCGGCAGGACAGCGTCTTGAGTTAGCTATCGTTAAGTATGGACTATGGCCCCATCGCTGGAACAAACATCTTTCAAACAGTATCTTATTCAATGCTGGTGATGATGGCGGTACGTATACGTAACTCAGCCGGTGTCCAAGAATCCCTATCACCACCTATGTTCTAAGGGCACAGGTGAAAGATAACTTACGAGCACAAGCAGGCAGATCACGGCGAATGAGTTGCTCGATGACACGTGGGCCAACATCCACGAGGCAAACATCTAGGTATTATGCACTCGACGAAAGGACGAACACATTGGGTGAGAGGGGCAATGCAAGTACTACTCACAAAGTCTACGGTCTTCGCAGTCCAGCGCGGTGAACGGCACCAGCGACCTGCACTGGAACTGTGGAACATGTGGAAGTAGCTGCACGTGACCTGGTGACCCGCAGCTACTTTGCGCAGACTAGACTAAAACATGGCAAAGTAGAGTCTTCAGCGATTCACGTTTCTTCACTTTTCTACACGAGGGCGGTCGTGATTGACCCTGGAGGTTCTCAGCGAGGAAACGGGATGGAGGGGACCGACCAGCTGAAATTCTGTGCCAACATCTCAGAGGGCTTTCTGTTTAACGAGGAGAAATTCTTGCATCGATATGCAGCAGCCAAAGCCGCAGGTAAGCACATCGAATGTTGAAGAAAAAAGGAGAAAAAGAAAGGTTAGGAAGGAAGCACAAGAAAAGAAGTTTGTGTTCGCGAGAGCAAGGAGGCTGTCAGCATACTGGTTTCCGGATCCGGGATAGCACTTCAGCTGTCAGGTTTTGTAATGTAGTATGACAACTTTTGGTACCAACGCAAGCGCAGACTCATGCGTAGATCTGCAGACCTGCAGAACGTGCACATATAGATGCAAGAGCAGCTATTTCTTTCAGTTTCTCAAAAGACGGAAAAAGAGCTGGGCCTCATCGGTGTACAGGTTGATGACGCCATTGTTATCTGTGGCAGTCATCAGTACCTAGTTGCTACCGTTTGCTTGCGATCTTTGTCAGTCATACACGTACAATGTTTACCTGCCCACAGCGCCGGAAACCCCCTCTATCAGGGTGAAACTCCTTGTTGGGAAATCCATTAAAACATAATGAATTCATTGATTGCTGTGATCTTGCTAGTGCGTTGTGGTTTATGGTAAGCGCGAAGTGAAAAGCCCACCAATGCCAGCTTGCCATCAGTGAACTGTTGTGAGAGTATCTTGAGGTGAGCCACCACTCACTTTTTTTAAGGTGAAGAGCGGACGCTCTTCACTTGTATTGAAGATAGCTAGCAGTCTTAACAAAGGCACAGTTTTGCCCTTCCTGAACGCTTCGTTAATGTCATAGTCGACTAGCTTAGCCAAATGAGAATACAGCAGATAATCGTGACAATGACTTATGGCCTTAGATTTCCTAAAATATGTAATCATCTTCCAATTCCCTCAGGCTTCAGTGGTGTGGAGTGTGCATTTCCAATTGGCCACCCACTAGAGGAGATCGCAGCTGCTCAAAAGGCGGCAGAAATTACCCAAGTTCACCTCAACTTGCCTGTTGGTATGCCCTGTCTCAAAACTTCACTTTTTTTCAAAGTAGAATTTTCTATTCCACGATGAACTCACTTTCACCCTTAAGCTTGTGTTTAGAATGGATGATCCCATGAGCAATCTGTCATTTTTCAGTCTTGTCTTTGCTATGATGTGCAACCAGAAGGATACAAGTTTCTGAAGTGACACAATTTCACAATGACTAAGCTCCCTACTCCCACGTGTTTTCATAAGTGTACAGATCTTTGAAAGATGTAACTGACGTACTTATTATGAAAATGGCTGCTATTTCTGCACAATGGAGGGAGGTTATCAGATAAAATGGCTGCTATTTCTGCACAATGGAGGGAGGTTATCAGATACTTGCCTACAAGTGTTTTCAGGTCGCATTTTTTGTGATGTTTGCTAGAAAGAAATTGAAAAGGATGGTAATGGCGGTTGAATTGATTCTTGAAGGAAGCTAACCGTGACAGCATCCAGGATTGGCTAGAACTGCACGCCATGGCTGGTGTTACTGGCCAGGAGGTTCTTTCATCGGAGCAGGCAGCTGAATGGAAAAAGGCATATACCATTCAAATCTTCAGTGGGCAGGACAGCGTATTGGTGAGGTAAACAAGCAGAGTAAAACCAGGCATAAACTGTCATGGCATATATTTTCTGTTAGAGTACACTATGCACTCAAACCTGGATCAAGCTGCTGAAGTGCTTTGGGCCTTTCCCCGGGAGGGGTAGGGGAGAGGGGGTAGAATTATAAGGTAATGCACCCCAGGAGGTGTGAACTCTCAGGTTTTGGACGGTTATCTTCAGAAGCTCTTCGTTTTCATTCATGTTCATTTATGCCTGAAAGTTACTATAATTTATACTTTATACATGTACAGGTGTTTATGGTCATGCTGCCTGATGTACTGCACACATACGCACGCACGCACGCACACACACACACACACACACATGCCCATGTTTTAAAACTTGGCAGGGCCCTCACATGTTTTTATTAGTGTCATTAAACCTGCACTGAAGGGTTTTATTGTCTGTAAAATGTAAGTATATGTTCTTGTTTTACGCCTGGAGGTGCATGTGGTCCAACCTGGATAGTGATCCGTGGCCATGGATATGGCACTCATTTCATTGTCAATAAACGCTATACTGAGGGCGTGGCTATGCCTTAGGCAAACTGGTCCCAACTTCAGGGCCACGTGAAGAATTTATTCTGCGAGAAAATTACTGACGACTTCCAGCAGGGGACTCGACACGCTAAATAGGTTTCTTTCCCGAGCGCTATGTCAAACCTCATAAGAATTAAATTGACTAATGAAAAAAGCAGAAAACAGAGAGGAGGGAAACGAGAAGTTGTCTTTCGATGTTGAATGGCAAAAATGTGTACATAAACCCTGGCCAAGAAGTCGGGAAAGCCCAAGAGCCACCTCACTGCAAAACCTCGCATACTGGCATGGTCAGTGGAATGCCATCTCACTGCAAAACCTTGCATACTGACATGGTCAGTGGAATGCCACGTCACTGCAAAACCTCGCATACTAACATGGTCAGTGGAATGCCACCTCCCTGCAAAACCTCGCATACTGACATGGTCAGTGGAATGCCACCTCACTGCAAAACCTCGCATACTGGCATGGTCAGCGGAATGCCACCTCACTGCAAAACCTCGCATACTGACATGGTGAGTCGAATGCCACCTGACTGCAAAACCTCACATACTGACATGGTCAGTGGAATGCCACCTCCCTGCAAAACCTCGCATACTGACATGGTCAGTGGAATGCCACCTCTCTGCAAAACCTCGCATACTGACAAGGTGAGTCGAATGCCACCTCACTGCAAAACCTCATATGCTGACATGGTCAGTGGAATGCCACCTCATTGCAAAATCTCACATACTGACATGGTCAGTCTAATGCGAAGTTTATGACGTGGTGTTTTATGAATTTGCGTGCTCTTCTGTCTGGAGATTCATATTCCATCTTCTTTCCATGTTCTTCCTTCCGTTCTCTCTTCCTGTTTTTACCATTTCTTAAACTGGGATTATGCTTCTGATTGAACCTATTTCAACTATTCTGACCAACTACTGACATCCGCTACAGCATCAGAAGACTGGGATGTCACATACTATCTCCAGAGTCAGAAGAGTGGTATGTCACATAATCTACAGCACCAGGAGACTGGCATGCCTAGCTTCAATTGTCACAAAGCATTGGCGTCCAGGAACACAGCAGTTGAACGATTTCATCTTAGAATACGATCGTAACTTTTCAACTTTCTTGACAAACCTGCTGGATAAAACCGCCAGGAAAGACAAATGTTTATAGAAAAACATTGCGTGCAAATGATATTGAGCAATTTATAAAAATGCGGCAATGGTGGTGAACAACCCCAGCATATATGAGCGGGCTCATAAGAAAGAAATCGTGTTAACGTACAGCCACCGGTTTGGAGAAAATGGCGAAGTCAGACATCAGTTTCTCGCGTCGTGCACCTTAATCCCACACTTGTCATAGCGTTTTGTGGCTATTATACTGGGCGCAATGCAATCACGTGATGTACACCGTTTGGAAACGACATTTCACTCCAGTAGTCTACGGGCGCGATTTACATTATTCAAAAGATCCTAACAAGAATTGACTGAGTTTTAATCGTTAAAGCAAGGTCAGTCTCGAAAACCAGAAATTCTCTCCCATTTCATGGATGGCTTCCTTCTTTGTTCGAACTGCGGAAGGAATGGTGAGCGGTGGGAGGTGTTTCACTGTCAGCGAGGCCATTGCTTGGTTGTTTGAGGATGAGGACGAAAACTCCTGTGGTGAAGGGAGCGAATATTCTGGCTGTGATGTGGACAAATGTTCAGAAGGAACAGGATGAGGTCGAGTGTCCGCACTGGAAGCTTGGACGGTCACACGATCGACTCGACTCGGGCGAAGACGATGACTAGCTGCGCTTCTCTGACCGGTGCGTCAATCCGATATCAGCGACCTTGACTTCTACTAGGCTGGCGAAGCGACATCAGTCAGCGGCTGTGACAATGAAGAAGGAGGATAAACAGGAGATGGTGTGACATGCAGAGTGCCGCTCATCCCGCACTGAGTCATCTACGCTCGACTGTAGTTGTGCTGCCTGTTCAACTTTGACTGAAACGAGATTGGTGCGTTACCATGCTTGACTCGAGAAGGCTGAGCATAATTCTAGGTATTCTAGAATCACTGTGTGAGAAAAGTCAAACAAATCATACGGAAAAACAAAGTGTGCTGCACGATCAGGTATTTTCAATTAGCAAATGCACATCTCCTTTTCCTCTTTTTTTTTTTTTTTGCTGGACAATGGGGCACTCATTCTCAGAGCCCTAGCAAGACTGATTACTTCCAGATATATCGCTCTGTTCTCTCCTTTAGGTTGTATAATGTTCATCTCAATTCAACGCTGTGATTCACTGGGGTTGGTGGACCAGTTTTCCTCAGTTTCATGGATAAACATGACCTGTTCTCTTGCGATCCGTTGGTTGCGACTTGTTCGATTTCCGGGCAAAACGATCGCCCTTTTAACAGCTGCAACCCCATGAAAAATTTGGATCTAGATCCTGTGGTTCTGTTTGCTGTGTTCAAGAAGACTAGTACTTTGAGAATATTAAAAAAAAGTAAATTTAGCCAAAAATACGTGACAGGAAAGGGGGGGAAACACTGTTGACTTTGGGGCCCTTTCCCGAGATAGAGACAGACACGGGAGATTGGGAGAGCT
>JAOWAR010030021.1:0-13542 GCA_028571005.1 Clathrina lutea
TTCTTCTTCTTCTTCTTCTTCTTCTTCTTCTTCTTCTTCTTCTTCTTCTTCTTCATCTTCTTCTTCTTCTTCTTCTTTTTCTTTGCGCTCGGCATAGCCACGGCAGTATCTACTTGGCTTGGCTTGACTTGAAAAATCCTTTGGTAGTGTACGGCACATGCTCATACAAGAATGTTTGGGTAGATACACGTTTCCTGACGGACTTAGACGGTTAGTGTTCAACTATTGTGAAAATTGTCGCAAAGGTGCTCGTCCCCGGATCCTTTATGACCCAGCCATCCCATTTCGCCTTAGGAGTTTTTCAGTGCTGCGTCCTATCACCGATACTGTTCAACATTTGCTTTCAGCCAATGCTTGATGCGGTATCCTCGGCATCGTCAAAAAATGCCTGGCCGTACACCTTCCCTTCGGACGACAGCATCACGAGAGATTCATCTGCTTTTGCAGATAACGTGGAGCTCTGCTCTTGGCAGCCTTTAACTCTGTCAGGCGCAGGTCAACACCCGTGACCGCTATTTTTCTTGGTCCCCCTCCCTCACCGCGAGTCCAAATAAATGCTACGCCACTGCCCTGCGCCAGTCGACATGACTGAAAGATGAAGCACGTCGTTTATGACCCAGAACTGTCAATCGCGGGACAGCAGATCCAGTATCTTGGGGATGACGACTTCAAGTGTCTGGGACGATGTCTTAATAAAAAAACTTTAGAAGTAAACTCGAGGGCAAAATTGCAGGAGAAAATGGGCGTGCTACCAGCAACAATTGACGAAACGCCACTTCCGTGTACGGCTAAGATCTGGCTCTACCATCATTTCGCGGCTCCGAAACTTTCCTGGTCCTTCTTGACCCTCAAGCTAACCCTCAGTTTCGCGAAAAGCTTCAAGCGTCACGCGAATATATTTTTAAAAAGATGGGCCGGTCTTCCGCGATGCGCAAACACCGCCATCCTCTTTGTGGACAATCGCCAAAGACCTGGACTGCCTGTACAGCCTCTTGCCACGTAGATATGCGATCGAGGTACCTTTTTCGACAAAAGCTTGTGTATAATGCCTATTACGAGCATGGCACAAAGCGGCCGGCATGCAGCCGATCAATGTGCAGTTCACTGCCTTTCACAGAGAAAAGAAATCTCAACGTCCATTGCAAAAGAGACGAAAAATACCCACCCTGACTATTTCCAGGTCATAGAACCAAACAAAAGGGTTTAAATATGGTACAGCCCACGATGTGCCAGCCTCCTTCCGCAACCCGCTGGCTCCGTTCGATAGCCCAGGCTGTGCGATTACTCAGCTGACATGGTATCGGAAACTTTTTCTCCGGGCAGGCCTTCTGAGCTAACTTTAGCTGATATGCGGGCTTTACGATGCACTCGAAAGTTGACATCGACGGCGCAGCATGCTGCTTTTCAAAGTCAAAAAGGACTTTCTTTGCCACTGTGAAAAAGAAGGCCAAGACCTATCTTGACTAGTTCAAAGTAGTAGAATCTAAAACTTAGGTTTCAACACGGCAAGACAACTTTTTCCCATTCAAAAAAGATTCAATTAGTAAAATAAATGACAAAACACATTTTCTTTGGCGCAGAGCGGCGAAAATGACAGCGCCATGCAAAGGGATGAAAGCTCTTCGATTGCAGTCGTCATTTTGCTTCTTGGGTGACAGAGACGATCTCAGACCCAGTCAAAAACTGCTAATTGCGTATGCCATGGCCCCCGATACCACGCCAGTCAAGTACTTTGCAAGGGCGCAACCCAGTTCCTGTGACGTCGCTGAAGTCTCTAGTTCATGGTTGTGCGATGTGCAGGTGATTACGAACTTGTCCCCATAACCTGTTTTATCCCAGATAAGCATGCGAATTATGCCCAACTTCTATCTGACCACATACATCCCACAACCAGACAAAAGAGCTTTGTTATCGACCTCTTTGAGAAGTCAATATTTTCATTTTGACCAGTTAAACTGGTCAATAATATGGACAAAACTGACCGTTTACACACATTATATATATACTCAAACTGCAGACAGAACTGTTTCGGCCTATTAGGCCTCATCAGTGCAGTACAGACAATGAGGAAAGGCTGGCAAAGTGCGGACACTTATAACCCTCGTTGGTGCTCCCCACTTGTGGGTTGTACCACGCCATGCCAGAGTGCTCGAACTACCGAAGTAGTGAGGTTTGCACAAGGCCAGCAGCAATTAAAGGAAAAAAACCTTCATTAGGCAACACTGCTTGTAGTCGAACGCTGTTGGGCTCAAGTGCAACATTTTTTCTTAACATGGTCAGACGGGCGAAGAACACCAGCGATGTTACATTCGATGCAAGCACCTACATACACTTTTCGGGTGCAAGCTTGGCCGCAGCCGCAAACAGGAAAAAAAAAGGTGAGCATTCAGGCCAATACAGCGCGCCCACGCGATCGGTTCAATTGTAATTCTTTTCCAACCACATATGGTCGGGTGGGCGATACAAGCGATCGCTGCGCACTCCGGTTCCCCACATGCAGTCATGCCTTCTGGTAGGCTAGTGGTGGCTAGCAGTAACTGCGACAGACGTTGCCGTTTAGAGGACGAGGCCCTAACCGGAGAAGAAGGCGGAAAATTATTGACATCTTCCAATTAGCTAGCGAAATACTCTCCAAATTCATCTCTCTACGCGTAGCGATGCCCAGGCCTTGATTGACCTTACCCGCGTGCACTACCTCCCTCTATATACATAAACACCAACGCGCGCTTTCTGACGACTGTCTCCAGACCAACGACCTTTTCCTCCGATGAAAAAAAAAAAGATCACTCGCAGTCGGCTTAGCAAGCCTTCCTTCTCTCTCTCTCTCTCTCTCTCTCTCTCTCTCTCGCTCGCTCTCTCGTTCTTTTGAAAAGTAGTGGCAGACGGTCTCTCTATTTCTCTCTGGCATCGTCTATGTATGAAAGAACCTGTCAATTCGACTTTCGAGGTGAAGTGCGGTTCTGGTGCTGAAAGCAATCATTGATCGAGGGACAGAACCGTTTCAGAGTACAACGGGATTGTGAAGCACATTTGGTTCACAGCCCCTGCGGCATTTTGATCGTTCCGCTTCTGCCCGCCAAGCGTTGGGAACATAATAAAGGAAATCTTCAGCACTTGCGGGGACACTGCCACCGGCTTCTCCTTGGAAGTTGTTGTAGCATACAAGATCGAAGGTCCCAAGCCGCCAACAGAAGCATTGAGCATTGCAGAGTCAATCCAACTACCCGGGCTCGATTCTCGCTTTGCCCATCGATTTTTTCTTTCCTTCTTTCTCTCTCTCTCTCACTCGCGGGAGTAAGTAGAGATTTCTTTCCGTTTATTGTAATTTTCCCGCATGAGAGCGCAAAGCTCGCCCCTATTATTTAGTTATTTGAAAAAGGTTTTGCCCAAGGAATCAACTACAAAAGCTCTAGGCCTCTCGGCGTTATCGCTGGCCCTCCTACCCACCACGCACGGCTCTCTCTCTCTCACACACACACACACAGATGACAGTGATCGACTGATGAAAAGGGCTATATGCTGCTGCTCCTGTATTTTTCCTTGCTTTTTCCTTTTCTTCGTGTGTCGTCCTCGCCGTTCGTCTGGCACCTTTCTTTTTCATTATAACACACACACATTGACACAAAAATGTATTACCAAATCTGTGCGCAAAGTGTTGCCAGCACCCGCGAAAAGTTGCCCTGTCGTTTGAGTTCCCCCGAACGTCACAATGCTTCCCACTACATTCACCGTTCAAAACTCGGACTAGCTTAGCAAAATGTTTATTTCTCAGAGGACTTGTTCGAGCTAAGTACGAAATGGGCCGGATCTACGTCTTGTCGGGACAGAAAGGATCCTTAGACTATGCGTCTCTACACAAGAATCAAAAATTGAAACCTGTCCTTGCCGAGCGACAGGATAGTAAGATCAGAAAATAAATACAAAGCAGGCTCTGGCAAGCTCCGCACAACTTGACTCTGTTTCGATCAGCCAAAAAGCGCGGTGCTCTTTCTTCAAAAAGGCGAATGATTTGTGGCTAGGAGCCATCGCAGTTCCCTTACCTTCACAACCCCTCCCTTTTTGTGATCCGTCTTCGGTCCTAGTCCGTGAGTCGCGTGGACAAGGTAAAAATTGGACCTCTTATCAATTTAGTGTCTGATTATTTTGAAAATGGGCGAAGTGCTTCATAGCCCCTACGCTTTCAGCGCTCTGGCAGGATTTTTTTCAAACGAGGATCACCGGAATATGTCGAGCCTCAAATTTTTGCCTTTCATATGTCCTCCTAGAAAGAAGTAACCAAGCAATGACCTCAACAAAGAACTTCAAAGAAGTGGTGAAATTTTCTTTGGATCGTTTTAAAATAGGTTTTGAAGGGAATCTCATTGATATTGTCAGTGGAGTAGTCGCGTCCGTAACCCTCCCCATTCTCCGATCCATCTTCGGGGGTATTCCATCTTTCGAACAGAGAAGGAAATACTTGGACGCCTGATCGTTTTAATACAAGATCAATTCGAATTTCAACGAGATGTTTCACCGGCCTCACGCCCGGGGCGATCCGCCCGGGTTTTTTCCAAACCAGACCAACATTAAGTCTACGTTGCGTCTCAAACATCTTTGAGACTCTTCCTGAAGAATTGATGTGTTTGCGGCTACAGTTGGGCTTGCGCGCGGAAAGTACATGTAGATTACGTGCATGCGATCGTGCATGCATAAACTGCATGCATATGAAGTTGCATATGAAGGTTACGTCGTTCGTGTTCATCTGCCGTCTGACCGGATTTGGAAAAAAATTTTGCACTTGCGCCCAACAGCGCTCGACTGAATATCTACTACTACCAGCAGTACCACATGATGAATGTTTTTTTTTCCTTTTCCTTCTTTTGATTGATGTAGTCTAGGGAGGGGCAGGGCGCTCTAAGTATTTCAGTGATTCGGCTTTGAAAACATATTCTGGCGCAGCGCTCAGGCGTGACGCCGTGAAGCGAATAATCTTGCCCACTCGCGAAGTGATGAGAGGCAAATGCATCAGGAGGGGTAAGCATGGAACTACTTTACTGACAGCATCAACGATTTCCCCTCAAAACTTATTTCCGCGTTATTGCTTCGTTCTTTTCTTTCAAGGATAACAATTGAAAGCCCCGCCCAAGCCGCAACCACATCACTTCTTCAGGGAGAGCCTTTTCCACATTCGGAAAAGAACGTGAGCATCTAGGATCAACCAGTCGATCATGCCGGCGGATGCAACCATGGCAATGCACACACGCGATTGGCTCAAATGTAACTCTTTTTCACTCAAAGAGGGTCGAGTGGGCTAAGGAACAAAGGGCGCGGACCAGCTGCGCAACTCATTGCTGTCATGTGGGTATTGCATATGCGACATTTTCGAAATTCAACAATAATGGCAGCTGCCAGATTCTGAGCGGCGATTAGAAATTTGAAGTGCCGGCGTACAGTGTACGGCGCCGGTGGGTCGTGGAGCTCATCCAGTACGGTCGATGCCTGCAAGTAGGTATAGACATGCAAAACTGGACCGAGTTTCTTCGATTTGTTTCTGAGGGCGACACAAAGTGTGGACCTGCTTTTTAACGCGGAAAAAAGCGACTACTTAACGATCAGTAGAAGCGAAACTCCTCACTGTAACGATGTCTACATGAGTCGAGTGATTATCCCAAACGTGACAGCCACAAGCACCTTGGGGTCTTAATAAACGAAACCCTCTCGTGGAAGGACCGCATTGACGCGGTTTATTCAACCTGTGCCCGACGAATTGGTTTCCTGTGGACTTTACGGAGAAGGCTGACAAAAGGGATGATCGGAAAAATCTACAGCGCATACATGTATATTCGACCACGATTGAAACACGCCTGCTCAGTATGGAGCGGCGGAAACACAGCGAAATAGTCTCGTCTGTAGTATAGCTAATAGTGAGTCCAGCACACCTAGTTACTGTTGCTATGCATTCTTAAGGTGGCTCTAAACATTGAACATCCAGCT
Organism: Clathrina lutea; assembly: GCA_028571005.1. Lineage (NCBI taxonomy): Eukaryota > Metazoa > Porifera > Calcarea > Clathrinida > Clathrinidae > Clathrina > Clathrina lutea. Next base: position 5,974 of record JAOWAR010030021.1, read on the forward strand.
CCTCCAATCCAGGCCCACTAGGTATTTGGGTGCCCTCAAGTAAAGTGAGGGTCCGGTCTAAAACCTTATACATCCATTTTTGGCATCCTCTTCGCAGCTTGCTTGCACAAGCACCCACACCAAGTAAAGTGGAGGCCGCATGCCCATTGGTGCACCTGCGTTGACTACCCACTAACGGTACCCGCGTACTCATGTGCCCACGACCTCGAAAAGGCCCCCTGGTCTACCTCGAAAACGGCTACTTCAAAAAGGCCTAGGATTACCTCAAGAACGGCTACCTCAAACCCAGCCTATACGCCTCGGCAGTCTACCTCAAAACCCCGACCTGCTGAAAGGAAGCAAAAAACACATGCAACAACATCAGGAGAAGGTAGGAAAAGAGAAGGGGAGAATGGAAAGCAGAACGGAGGAGAAGGGGTAGGTTTTTTCCATCGCCGAACTAAGAGCGGTGTCCTGAAAGGAAGCAAAGCAGGCAAGGATAAATAGTACAAGTTCACTTTAATGTTTGTGGATCGTTAACATTTATTTTTAATTTTTTTATGTTTCCCCTATACTTAACTATTTTTAATTTTCTTCCTATTTTAATCAGTTGTTTTTAATTTTATTCATATTATTTTAGGGCATTAATTTTAATTTTGTGCCGCGGTTGATGACGAAGCGATTTGATGTGATGATGGGACGAACCGATGATGGGACAAAAGGATTTGATACGATGATGGGACGGAGCGACCGAGGGACGAAGTCGATGTGATGCGATGGGGCCGTTGGATGCGATGGGTCCTTGACTTTGACTTGACTTTGACTTGACGGAGCGTTTGGCTGAGAGTATTTGCTTGGTAGAGACCAATTCGATGCATCACAGCATTTCCGTACCTACACGGCTAAGCTTCTGCGCTAAATTCACTCCACAGCAGACCCGTCAACAAGCCAATGCACATGAAACCCCAAATCCCATCACAGTTTACCACACGCAGGCGTCCCACTCACATCTCCCAAACCTAATTCAACAACACACAAGGACACAGTGGTAGCGCTAAAAAGCACTGCAATAAACTTAGAAGACTAAGGCTCAGTGATGATCGGACAGACGTTGCAACCGACAGCTCTGAAGTCGAGTTGTGTCTGTCTGATCTGGCCACGCGATTCGGAAGACGTTGCAACTGACAGCAAGACTCTGAAATCAAGTTGTGTCTGTCCCGTCTGGCCTCGCGACAAAAACGTTGCAACTGACAGCAAGACTCTGAAGTTGAGTTGTGTTTGTCTGATCTGGCCACGCGACTCGGAAGCCATCGCAACTGACAGCAAGGCTCTGAAGTCAAGTTGTGTCTGTCCGATTTGGCCGATGCCGCGGTATTTCATGCGTGTTCCCTCCAAACGTGGGCGGGGTCCAGAATCTTCTCGAGCAAAGCTTCGTGCAAGGCAGAGAGGTCATGCCAGCGGGGACATTTGGTCACGACAGAACTCGACGGTCGTGTTTTTTGCTTCAGACAGTGGGATTTTTGGTCGATGAACCACGATTTAAGTCAAGGATTTGGTCTATCGTTCGCGTGGCTTTCGTGATCAGAGCCTCGTTTGAGCATGCACGTGTTGGGTTTCGGGTGGCCTTGTGGTTAGCTGCACGCACGTACACGCATGTGTGCCCACGCGGGAAACCCGAGCGCACCACAGCTGGTGAAAAATGGGTAGGATCGAACTGGACTAAGTCGAGCATGTTCAGGCAGGGTTTCCGTTGCCCATGCCAAGTCAGGATGTCGACCGCGACGGTAAAACAGTGAGGAGTGTGTCTGTCATGGTGTGTAAACATACGGACTACAACAAAAACGCCACTTTCAACAACGTTCCAACACCCCAAAACTTACACCATATGGGGAGACGTTTTTCAAGTCCGTGACAGTTTACATTTTCTTTTCCGGGTTTGCATGATCATGATAAAGGACGCCTGGATACCTACGTTTGAAATTTGTCTTCCCAAAGCCGCTGTCAGTTTGGGTAGCAATAAAATCATCGTCTCCCTTTGAAACGGTGGTGAACTTTATGCCGTCTATTCCTGTCTGGGAAATCCTCATGGACAAACTGTCATTTGCAAATTGGCCCATCCCAGCAATGCTGAAGGGGGTGAAAACCATAGATGGATTTTCCACTACTTCACAGACTTGGAACATGGCAAACGCCTTGTTATCTTCAAACATGTTGCTGAATTGCTTCCTGACGGAAATGGCGTTGTCTCCTCCAAGAGTCACGTAAAACCGATCGATATTGGTGTCTTTGGAAAGTCCTATCGCACTCACGGGGGTGGTCCTGCCGGTTAAATCAAGAATATTGCTGGCTGCAAAAATGCTCTTATTCCTCCTCTCGATCGACTCAAACGTGCTCGGGTGAATGTAAACGTAATAGGAGGCATTTTGTGCGATGTATGGTAGAAGATGAAACGGATTGGAGGGGTCCTGCTCGCCCTGTGGTCCCTGATCGCCCTGAAGTCCCTGAAGACTTCGAGGACCCTGTTCACCTCTCAATCCCCCCTCGCCCTGTAGTCCCCGCTCGCCTCAAGGTCCTTCCCTTTTCCTCCCGTTATCCATATCTTCTCCCATCTGTTCAGACGCAGCCGCGATGATGTCCATTCTCGCCTCCAACTGCTTGTCCCCCACCTTGTCCAGCTCCGAGTTCACGTCCCGCGTGAGGGCTTCCAAGTCATGAACGAGGCTATTTGCAGTGCTTCCATTTCCCAATACGACCTGCATTTCAACAACCTCATTGGTTAATCCACGAATCGTTCTCGCCAGCACATCTTCAGCGTCGCTCTTGTGAAACTCACTAGACCAAAACGCCATCCTGTCTTTCCTACCCTATTCCAAAATGTTTTCCCTTATACATTAGAAAGAAGAGCAGATGCTAGTATGGCAGTCGTACTCACAGGAGTCAGCAATACCGCCGCGGTGAGGAATGGATTCTACGCCCCGCGCTTCACGATGAACGTCAAGGGACTGGATAAGAGAAACAAAAAGCTCAATTTGGAATCCACACAGTACGAGCTGCACTTTGAAGACATCAGCAGGACAACGAACAAATTGTACGTTGAAACCGACGCTGGAGAACAGAAACTTGACATCTTCACGGGGACGTACACGAACATCGAAGGGTTGTTTCGGTGACGAATGAGACGCTGAAGCAGGCCAATTGCGGAGACATCAACTTCACCTAATCTCGCCGAACCAGTCAAGTCAGTATTTCGATTCCAGACGGGAAGACGTTGACGTTGAAGAAGGACTCGCCGGTTTTGGTGCTGGGGTTGGGGGAGCTTGGAACTCAGACCGGACACGATATCACAGGCTCCTACACTTTCCCCAATTCACCGTGGATCTATCCCAAGACAGGCGTTTCGTGTTGTTGTACACAGATCTGATCGGCCTGTCGGTGGAATACGAGGACAACGTGGAATCCCGGGTTTTGAAAACGTTTTTGATCCAAACCCTGAACGGCATAAATAACCACGTGTTCAGCAAAATGACAGGCGCCTGCTGCTGCCGCATGAATACGTTTCGCAAATGACGTTCTGGCTAAAGTTCAACACGGGCGCGCTCATCACACCAGGATATCCCATCACCCTGGGTCTTCAGATAAAATGAAATAAAAAATCTCCCTCTATTGCAGCACAGACACAATCATGGCTCAACGGTTAGTCACCCCTGAAATACCCGAGTTCTTCCAGGGCCTGTTGTCCAATGGCAAAGTGGTCCAAAACGCAATCCTGGAAAGAACGGAAAAGAGCTCTCCTGGAAGGTTGGCAATCGGTCTCGCTATACTCCAAAACAGGCACTCCTTCCTTCCTTAATCACGAGCTGGACATATCCTCTCCCAATTTCTTCGCTCGTGAGGAAAGTTACTTCTTCATGAAATTAAAGTACACCGTAAAGGACAACCTGAACAGCAATGGCGGCGACTACAAGGATTGGATATGATCCACTTTACCAGCCTTCTCCTGGTTCAAGAACATTCGAGTCGAACCGGATGGAACCGAAGTCACGCAATCGAGCAAAGTGTCTGACTTGCAGATCGTCCAGCACATCATGAGTCTCGTGGAGAGCAGCATCGGCAAGCCTCAGTACTCGGACTCTGACCTGTACGGTTTACAGAAATTGGACCCCAGAAAATCCTTTAAAACGCATTGCTCGGGCCAACTACGAGTATGGTGCCAAGCGTCGGCGGGGATATGCCTTTGCCACCAACGAGGCAAATGATTATTCCTCCGCCCCCGATTTCAAAGCCGAATTCTCACCGAAAAGAGCACCGACCATGGCTCTGGACATCACCGAAAGCTTTGGGAACACTATTCTGGAAACTGTAGTGCGCGTGCTTTCCTGTCACTTCCCATGCAAATTGCGCCCATTCATTCCTTTCTTCAACGTGGACTATGCCTGGCTGCCCCCGGGTACCCAGGTCAAGATCACATTTGACTTACCACAGATGGAGCTCACTCGTTACATGATCGTTTCTGACAAGAGCGGAGGAGCAAATAATGCCCGCTCTGTGGGTCCCGTTCATGTCGAGCTGCTGCAACAAGATTTCGTCTACCCAACGTACATGATCGAGAGGAAGTTCGTCGACCAAGTCCGCCTGCCCAAACAACTTTACTTCCACACCTGCTGTCCTCGCTTGGTGCAGACTAGTTTGACCGATGATGGGGGCACCCTGGAACTTTTGCACAATGCTGACATTCCCTGAAAGATGATTCTTTTCTTCACGGACTTGCGCCTGAGTGAGGAACCGGCCCTAGCTGCAAAGGCTACCGATTCGCACAACAGACTGGACACGGTTCACGCAAATCTGTCGCAGCTGAGAGTGGCCATAAACGACGAGTCGCACTTTGACACCCTGCTAAAACTTAGATGGGAATGCAGCCCATGCGAAGCTGATCAGAAGGGGGCAAGTTACTACTACGACAATAACAGAAGCAGCTTCTTACGTGCTTACAACTTGGTACAGGAGTTCTTTGGGAAAACCTACAGAGCGGAAATCCCCTTCACAGTTGCTGAGTGTTGCAACCACTACTTTATGATTCCGATCAACTTGAATCTGGACCGACACGAGAAGACGAGAGCAAACCTTTCCATAGACTATCAGTTCATGGCCGTAGATAACTCTCCCATTAATGTACCCAGTCGTCAAGACAGCTTGATCAAAGTCCACTTGCTCTGCTTAGATCAGTACATGTACACCATAGATAAAGAGAAAGGTGTGAAATGGGAAGTTCTGTAATTTCTAAAAAAATCTCGCAATAGTGGCAGCCATGGAGGGTGGAGATTTAAGAACGCTACCCGTCCTCGACAGACGGGGGGGGGGGGCTGATTGGTCTGTTGAATCTGCTTGGCTTGGGTACTCCCAGGGATCTGCAGAAATAAATGTCCGATCCCATCAAGCAGGACATGGTGATGCAACGTGGTGGATTTCCGTTGGCGTTGGCCGGTTTGAGCATGCTGCCTATGCTGATGGGTAAAGGGGAAGGAGATTCTATACGAAACCAGATGAAAATCGCTCGTGACCCGATCATGCAGAGGGAAGGTCTCTACCCCCCCCCCCCACGGTTTTCGCAAAATGTCTGCCGTTGTTGAAAAATGTCGGCATCCCCTTGGCCATGGGGGTTTTGGGTGCATAGGTGACAATGTGGTTGACAAGCTCTTCAGTGGAGAGGGGAGAACAAGAACAAGAAGGGAGGCCTATCGGGGGTGCGGAGAAGTAAACGGCAACAGTTGCATGCGAGAAAGAGTACCCGCAAACCGGGATGTTCGCTTGGGACCCGCGCGAAGCCAAAGTAAATCGGGCAAGCGAGCGAGACGAACACGCCGAGGCAGGAGCAGAAAGACATTTAAACTCGGCCAGGTGATTGCACAGGCTGGGCACCAGCTCAAACGAACACACGTGAAGAAGGGGAAGGCTAACCGAGCCGCTAGGGAGGCAATTGCAAAATGTCGGGAGAAGACTGTTCGACAAAGCCCGCAAGCACGCAAAAACCGGGCCAAGACCTGCCCCCGTCATCAGACTGGAATTAAAACTTCTGGACACTCCGTTCGCTCAAAAGCTGAGAGAAAGCGTCCAAAACACCATGCAAGCCAAGCCGCTAGGGGCCGACTCTTCACACCTAGGGTAAACGTTCAGTCTTTAAAGAGAAAAAAAGATTCTCTTTAGTTTGAAAGGACAGCGCTTGACCATGGACTTCCAAAATTTCTTTTCTAGCCGAGCTCAACGACTGTCGTCGCTGTCTGGGGACTCGGCAAGTGATCAGGAAGCCTGCCCCTTCTCCTCCTCCTATTCCTCGTCGCTTAGAATTCCCGGTCTGACATTTAAGGAAAAAAACCCAACTGGAGGAGATTATCCCTTCCGGCTGAGAAACTGGGGACAGAACGTGCTATTTCTCGGACAGAGCAACGCGGGCAAGACCTACTTCCTGAAAAAGCTGTTGAGTGTCGTCAAGCCCACACGACTGGTAGTAATTTCAAACACTCCCCCGGAGCAGTACAGGCATCCTGGCATAACCTTGAAGCATTACAGCACGATGCCCGAATCCATCGAGGAAGCAAGCATCAAGCCGGAGTCCTCCGTGATCATAGATGACATACGGGTCATGGGTTTGAAGCACGGTAATCAGATGGAGTGTCTTTACAAGTTCTTCACAATGTACAGCCACCACTACATATTAAACGTCTTCTTCCTGTCACAGAGCTTTGACATTATGAAAGAAAGTAAACGCACACTTTCTCTATCTGTTTCGCTTCGCAGACAAAGCCAACATCAAGCGTTCCATAGACACATTGTTTGGTGGTAAACCCAGCTTGAATTACAAGCTGTACGAGAAGCTGCTGGATAAATGTGAAAGACCTGCTCTGGCCATAGACTGCTTTCATAAGCAGTTTTACACTTACTGTGATGGAAAAAGCCTAAAAGTTGACTTTGAGTAAAGCGGCTCTATTTGACGAATGATTTTTCCCCAATCTTTGAAGCTGGTCTCTCTTGATGTTGTTGTTGTAGGGGTTGGGAAATGGAAAACTGCGAGAAAAACTGCGATAAAAACTGCTGATGGAAAATAATTTCTCCCCTTACTAAGATGGAGCATTTGATCATTAGATTCTCAAACCGTCTACCATAGAGGGTGGAGCGGCTGGGTGATTGGTCTAAATCCTTTCGAATCCCCAAAACGAAAAGGCTAAACACGCTGCAGATTATGAGCAAACAGCCCCAGCACATCATCAGGAGAGGCAAGTCGTCATCGGAAGTCATCGGCACGGCACCGAACGTTCAGCAACGATGCGGTCGAAACAATTACCGCAACTTCCTCAGCATTCTAAAGAAAGTGCTAGCGCAGGTGCCCAATCACCATCTTATGAAATTACCCCTCCTGGACTTGCAAAAGGACCCGCGAATCAAGGCCATCTACGAACGCTACTTCAAGAACAACCCCGAGCTCATCACCCGCGGTTCAATAGTCAATGTTGTAACCTCGTCGCTGCTCGGGTATGACAACGACACGGGTGCGGTGAGAGAATCCATTGCAGATGTGAGGAAAAAGAAACAAACTCC
>JAOWAR010030132.1:0-13540 GCA_028571005.1 Clathrina lutea
AGGTCAAAGCAGAGCAGATAAACTAGATGTCCAGGCTTAGTCTTTTTAGCCCAGTTGGAGGGGATGTACAAATAAATTGCTTCGGGCCTTGCTAAGAAGTGTCCTAACGGGAGTTACATCATAAAATTGGGCCCAGTGGTAATAGTGGATAGAGGATACTGGCCATGGCATGCAGTTTGAGAGTATGGTCATCCTTTCACCACTCAACTACTAAGAATAGAGAGTCCTTCTCCACAGTCAAGGAAATACCGGTAGTATATGGGAGGGAGGCTAGAAGAAAACAAGGACGTTTTCTGTTAAACTTTGACTTAAAGTTGCAGCCATTTGCCTAAGGTAATTGGGCAGTCTTCAATTGGTTCAGTGTTATAAGCATTGAACCTATCCAGGGCAGGCGTTCTTGAGCTCCAAAGTGTGGACTGGGTGGGGCATTGTGTCCACCTCCCCAACTACTTTGGCAAAAATGAAGTTTCACTAATCCAAAAGCTTTGGTGCTTAGTATTCTGAAAGCTTGACCAAGACTAACCTTGTCAGAACTTTGGTCTATATGGTACTTAAGGGAGTAATTGAAGATGGACATTCTACAATCACCGATTTGGAAAATTAATCTGTGCTTCAAACCCGGAAACATCTTCGAGAAATATAGTGGAACATTGGGTCAAGGGAGGGACGGGGAAACCTCTGATAGAAAGATCCACTTCCAATTTAAGGCACACACCTGGCTGTTTCTTGATATAATTATACACAAACAATCTCCCAGCGAACCAGGTCCGAGTTTGGGGCCGTTGAAGGGATGGATAGGATTAATTCCCAGCAAAGTACAGGAAGGGTCTCCGCCATCTGATCTGACTCAAGTTATTCTCGATCAATTTAACTGAAGACACAAGAGGGAAAAAGCTGACTTAGTAGTTAAGAGGAGCGAAAAGGGAATTAAATTGGCCAGAAAGAGGCTTGAAATTTTATATGAACACCGGCCCAGAGCTAGACATGGTTAGCTCATTCATTGGGCTGCTTGTGGTCATGAAAACACAGAATTTTTTCAGTCTCACCCTCACTGAGAGTGTAAAATTCATTCGTTACCATTGCTAAATCATTGGTCTCTGCCGGGAGCCGAACTCTAAAGCTAGAACATCTGTGTTATGGTTTACCGTTACCAAGTGTTACTGTCAGTTTTGTCAGCCTACTACCTGCAGGTGTGCCGCGGCCCAGCCTGTAAAATTCCGCAGAAATACTAATCTCAGGCCTCTTTTACTCACCAGTGGCTTTCTTCATCCAGCTCTTTGTCAGCATCTTAATCAGTCTGCAAAAGTTGCAGGGTTTGCAGATGTTCAAGAAGGCTGAAGTGTTTCTAAAAGATTGACAGGTGCAGCCTCGAAGGAAGGTCTCTGGAAAAGTCTGCGGAGACAGCTCAAATTTCCGAAGCAGGTGTCGACACTCACCGCAGAGGGGTCTTGAGGAAGGAGTTGTACGGCCGCTGGGCACCAGACGTACCATGACTCGCTTGTCACAAAATACACACAAGTCGTCCTGCAGAGTTGACTTTGAGACGGAGCTCCAACTTCGGTGGCGTAGGAAACTCTGTCTGTATGCCAACAAGTGATGCCGAAGTCCCTGCTGCAAGTGGATTATGCGTGCTAGGAGCTCGGAGACACTCCACAAACGTCGATTTGCCTGAGGTGCGTAGGGCAACTCCAGCATCGAATGAGTTAAGCTCAGTCCCTTGGTGAGAGTTGCGACCGATCCGTGGCGCTCATGAGGAATTCGCTCATAGTTGGGGACGCAGACCGGGCCATCTAAGTCCTGTCCTGAGTTAACTTCACTTAACTGAGTGGGGTTGATGTTGCAGCTTCTCTCAAATGGAAACTCTTTTGTGACAAAAGAAAGGAGAAAAAGAAAACGGAGAAATTTCAAGTGGTTAGAGCTGAAGAATTTGGCTCTGTTAGGTTTTGGAGCTTTGCCTGAAAAATTCACAACAAACATTGGCCAACGCCGAGCAAAAAGGAGAGATTACGAAAAGAATCATTTTGTCAGAGTCAGGACGGTCCCACAAGTGCCGGAAAATCAGGAACTGACGTATCCATATTTGCTACCAGGAGAAGTATGGGCAAAAGCCGGTAAAAGGGAAGTTGAGGGAAATGATCAATGTTTAGACCAAGTCTGTCTGAGACAGATTCTGTGCAAACTCAAAGAAGGTTAAGAAGAGCAGTTCTTAGGACGCGAAGTGAGAAAAGAAGATGTTGGCGTCTGTTTCTATTGCGTGCATGGTGTGATCTGTCGGCGTCTACTGCATGCGTTAGTAACTATGGTGAGCGAGTACTGCGTGCGTTCTAGGTGTGTTGCTGCATGCGTGTACAGATTGTGAGTATTACGAGTGTGGGAGGTACAAGTGTGCCAATGCGTAGCCTTGACTCAAGGCTACGCATTCTGTACATGTGTGTTTGCCAAGAATCACTGAACTCACCTTCATCCTGTTTCCTCCTTAAGTGCTTTCTTTTGATTGTCTACTCTATCCTGCTGTCGTCAATTACTCAGACCAAGCCGGTGGATTGGTCTGAGCAATTGGACATACATGTAATTGGGGGAGTTCCCTTTGGCAAGGCAACATTTCCTGACTTCAGGTTCGAATTTGGAATCTCCCTCATGAACATGAAAAAAGAAAATTCACTGTTATTATTATGATTATCATTAAAAGTTGGAATGCGCCAAGTATCAGTGCAAGTGGTAGCCCGAGACAACACAGCGAGTTTCACCGTGATCGCTGCTTTCCCGTGCACATGCACGGCTGCTCGTTGGTACGTTTCGACACAGAGTGTGCAACTTCAGAGTCAAGATCAAATGTGCTACAAAGAACATAGTATTTACAGTAAAGAATTCTGCATGTCAGCCTCACCACAGAATAAGGACAAAAGTAAGTGGATTTATCAAATCCTCGTTAGCTAGGCACACACTTAATGCACCAACACTGTGTGTGCGTATATGCTGATTTTTCGCGTGAGCTTCAGACAACTTCATTGCATTGGCAGTGTCAAACATTCATCAGCTTACCATTGTTGCAGAAGTCCTCTTTCAGAGGGATTGGCAAAGGCCTCCGTTGGATAACAGACTCGGTCGGTGAAGCACATTTTGAAGGAGGGCTTGGATCTTGGTGAGAGCTCATCCTGCTACTGCAGTACTCCGCAGACGAATCACTCACACTGGGGGTCTCCGAATCAATACTCGGGCCCTCCAACTCATTCCATCGATATTCTTCCTCGCCATCGCGATCAACTGAGCTATCCGCACGTGACGATGCATGGCTCTCTGGAGCACTCAACACGTACCGTACTTTGTCATGTACTTTGTCATCGTCCCAGAACGCACGCTCTGAACGGCCGCTTGACGGACTCGAGGGGCCCTCACCTGCCACTGACGACGGCTGCAAAGCCGAAGGAAATGAGTCGGTGCTCGAAGTGCCCAAACTGTCGCCCACAGTCCTAGAAGTATCCCACTCTCTGTCCAAGCCGTTTTCCACGACAGTCGAAGTGTCCGATCCCCTGTCCAAGATGTCTCCCACGACGTTCGAAGTGTCCGATCCTCTGTCGGAGATGTCTCCCACGACGGTCGAAGTACCTGATCGTCTGATTAAGATGTCTCCCAAGTATGTTTCGCTGACAGAGCGCGACGTGGCACAAACCGAACACAAGGTGCTGGGGAGGCGGGTGGAGGCCCACGATGTCTGGCATTCGTTGTCTTCCCTGCTTTCTTCCTGGGAGTTGGTGGTTTCTTCATTTTCAAGCTTCATCTTCCTCTCCCAATCAGCAATCAGGAGCTCCATCGTCTTGGCCGACGCTTCTTTTCGCTTCGTTGCCGCTTTGAGCTTCGCAAGCAATAGTCGGTTCGTGTGAAGTCCACGCAGTGGAGTGCGAGGGGCAATGATAGCCGGTAACTTTTCCGCTTTGTAGTTCCAAGGTGGCAGCTGTTTCGGCGGATGTTCACGGAAAGACACGATCTTCGACTTTCCAGAGTGGCAGCTGCTAGTCACGTTCGCCGAAGAGCTCATTCTTGATAGGTCGGTCCTTAGTCCTTTCGGATAAGACTTTTCCAGTAAAGACGAGACACTCACCTTCGTCTCCGCAGCCAACAGATGATCGACTGCGTCAATTCTAAGCTGTTGTTCAAACATCTTCGGTGGCTCCAACGAGGCCTCAGCGTTCCTTGAGCAGTTGAAAAGAGCGAAATGCGCATCATGATCAAGCCCAGGCAAGACGCTCTTTTCTTTCATTTCAATTCTGTCTCAGTTTTTCGCACCGAGGCTGGCGGTCTTTGCCAAGTGTGTGAGCAGAGAATTGTTCGTTCTTCTCGCGGCTTTAGCACCCTTGAACTGACCCCAGCGCATAAAACTGACATAGCATGAACAATGAGAAGCCATGATAAAGAGCCTCAAAAACCGAAGAAGACATTAGAAGAAGGTAAAATTAGAACAGGACCACGGAACAGTGAAAAGAAATGATGATTTTCTTTCTGAAGTCAGTCCTTAGTCAGAAAGGAGAAAAAGAGGGAGGGAGCTACAATTCAAGCCCAACAATAATTGATGATAAAAAAAGAAAATGGAAAACATTTATACGTTTGCTCAAGACAAGAAGGAGAGAGAAATACAAAAAGCGTAAAGAAGTAGGGTAGTATAAGTCAGCCAATTCATGCCAGTCCAGAGCAGGCTGCATTCGGCGCCTTGTCGTAATGTTATCAACATCCGGCTGGGCAACAACGTGTAGGATACCCGGCAACAACGAAGGAAATTCATCGTTGCGGGGTAATTGATGTGATGCTTTGCAGCAACTGGCTTGGCCAAGAACGCTTGAAAGACTGGTATTACAGGGATCGACCCATTCCATGCGCCTGCGTGCCATGGAAAAGACGGTACGAAGGCTGCACCCTTCAACTTTCCTCACGCACTGTTCATAATAATAAATTATTATACTCCACATTCGATATTTGCCACGCTTTGTTTTCTCGTGCTTGACATACTGGCTGTCCAGAGAAGCCATCTTTGCGGACGGTGCGTTAAGGTGAAAGACGCACACAGCATTGTTATATTGAAGCAATCACCCCAAAATCTACCTGCGCTGGCATCCATGCAGACGAGCTTCAGGTTGGCAGTTCCGGCGTTGTGCAACATAACAAGCGCTCACTCAAGCTGGAGTTCAGGTGAAATTCATTGTAACTGATGATCGAATAGCCTCCGGTGAGACATGAAAGTGCGTAGTTGATTTCGAAGGACTTTCCACAATTGCATTATGACATCTACTTGTTTTTCACCATCACACGAGTTTCTTTCTGCGACGTTTCGGCCAGGATTGCCCTGGTCTTCCTCAGCCTGATGAAGACCAGAGCAATCCTGGTTGCCTGGTGAAGACCAGGGCAATTTGGCTGGCTGACGTTCATGCCAGTGGGGGAGACTTTTTTCCTCTCGTAGTAGAGTCATTTGGGGTGTGGCCCTCTTCATCGTGGTCCACTCTGCGCCTGCAAGCCGTGCCACAACTCATACAGGACTTTCTACTGTACTGGCCGAGCTCTCCAGAACCTGGCGGAGCAGTTGTCAGTATTGTTGTGGACATACAATGCGAGGCTGGTCCGTAACCATCTGACTTTGGCTGAGGATATTCCTACCTGGGATCTCCCAGCTTGACAGTTTTGTAGGTAGCTTTGCTATGTGATTTGTTTTTGTTGTTTGTGATTCTCAGAGTGTTCTCTTTTCTTGGCCTTCTCTTCTTTGCCTTTCCATGTTGTTCCTCGTGTTTTTCTTTTTTCTTCTACTGTTTTATTATTATTGTTGTGTATCCATCTATTTCCTATCTCGTGCGTATTGTGTATTCTCATGTATATGTCAGTAACGTTCCTTCTCGCTTATATCAATAAAAATTTGGCATTGTCGAAACGTCGTAGAAAGAAACTAGTGTGCTTTCGAAAAACAAGTACATGTCATTATCAATACTGATTTCTTTTCCCCCGTTGGCTGGGCTCTTCACAAGATGCAATATGGAGTAGCGAAATGACGAGCTGCTTCCTTGAGGAGGACACTCCGAAATTTTAAAAGACCAAGGAGATCTATAAGTAGACGGGGATTGTTTGGGAGCTTTTTCATGATCTGCGCTTGTACTCTCGTCAACCACTGACGAGCACGCCGGGTCGCGAGCTCGCCCGGCTTGGCTGGTCGGCCTGAGTGATGCTGTCAACAGCTTTAGGGCGTCATAATGTTCATGCGAGGTGCAGTCGGTGGCCGGCACTAAACGTCACTTCTTCGTGCTGGCTTGAGCGAGCTCGAGCTGAGATTCCCGGTTTCTATTTGAGCTTCACGCGACTCCGCTCATCAAGTGCATGCGCAGGTGAGCAAGCTTCGAGCGTTACAGCCGGAGCGAAAAGGTTCGTTCGTCTGTGAATTTTGCTATCCGGATAGCATACCGGGTCGAGACTGTGAATCCCGCACATGCATGGAGCGTCCATCCCCGCTATCATGGCAGACGAAGACGACGAGTGGCTCGGTCAGATGGAGGCCGTCTTCAGGCAGTTGTGTGGCGAGTCGGCTGTTCTAGACACGGCCGAGTTCGCCGTACTCCTTGGCAGCCAGTTTGGCGCATCGGATGAGGTGAGGGTTATCACTGGATGGGCACGCGCAAGCCGAGCCTTGCCTCGGACGTTACTACTACTTTTTTTTTTTTTTTCCATAATATGCCTCTCTTCTCTTCTCCTTCCTGAATGGTCGTCGAAACACGACATTAAGAGATGGTGCAGACAAGAGCTCAACCACCCTCGGTCTGCTTCTCGTCAGGACAGCCTTTATTTGTGACAGTTTCGTCTCGGGGCTTTGATCGGATTGCAATCGCGTTAGCTGATCAGCTGTTCGTTTCGAGTTTCCTTACGGCTGTCGGTATACCATGGTGTACTATTTTATTAATTTTTTTGTTCGGTTTGCCGGGGCATCCGCGTGCCTATACTAAAAAGGCGAACTCCCAGGATGTCACAATGTGCCACAGTCTTTGAGCAGGACTGGTAGATCATCTGCCAGGCCTAAGAAGGCGCGCAGACTCAGGCGGATCAGACACATCGAACTCTCATCACAGTCGTCTTGTTATTTTCTTGTGAGTCGAGGGCAGTGCTTGTGTAAAGACCCAGCGGGCAGAAGCGAATCTCTAAACTGGTCTAAGCGCAGATTGCCTTTCACGATCTAAGGCTGGATGAGGTTGTCAGCGCTCGCCAGAGCTCGGAAACCCGGTTTTCGGACACGGGCGTGAAAACAGAAAAGGAGATATATATGATAACCTATACGTGCAACAATGTCTCAAAAGCCTTACATGGAATCTATTTTTTTTTGTCTTTCAATAGGCCTACATTCTTTACTTGATGCCGAAATTCAGAATCACTGCTTGGTAGAATATTTCGCTTTCTTCCCTCGCAGTCTTCCTGGTTTTTGCCTGTCTGATTTTTGGAATGTGTTCTCCCTGCAGCAAGTGAAGGAGTTGTCGCACATAATCGATCCGACCGGCCAGGGAACGATCTTCTTTGAAGATTTCTGCGAGGCCGTGAGATCAACTCGTGCTCATGGGAGCGAAGCAGGTGAGCGGTGCAAAGGTGTAACATTTAAGTTTGTGTTAAGTTTTTGCAACATTTCCGTCAGGAATGAAACACGAAACACTCTTTGACAACGTGAATTATATCTCTACATCTAGTCATGTGTTGCCAATGTGCACAAATCGATCCAAAGCAGGTAAATTGCCTCATCAATCGTTGGATTGGTTGGCAGAGCTGTTTCCTTTGACAGACTAAGTTGTACACCCGCAAGTCTGTCGCCTTCAACTCCAATCAAACCTTCAAAGTTGTTCCTGGATCCTAAGGAGCCCTTCTTCCAAAGAACTGATCTGTCACAACTTGTGGGAAACTCCCTCACGTCACTTCCAATGCAAACAGCGGTGGAGGACAAATCAACCCGAACTACGTCTGGTTGACATATCCTAGAGCGGTGCTGCTGTGAAGAGCAACATAGAGGGAGTTACCACAATCAGTTCCACTCAAACGTTGCTCGACCGTTAAGTCTGACATGAAACCCTCGTAAGAGCTTGGTCCGATCCTATGGGCCACCGCTGCCGGTGCATGCATGTGCGAGAGGAAGATTCTTTTTTCAATCACCGCCTTCTCGTCCATTTGTAGCTTCTTAGCCTCGAGCGGTAGAGATTCGAATACTCGGCATGCACTCCTGCGACACCCGTCGCGTCGACATGCAACTTGATCGTTGCACCCTGGGCCGTTTCCGTTGCCAAGGCTTGCAGCCCGCGAAGCTCTGTCACCGCGCCGCAAGCTCGTTGTTCTGGCCGGCCCCACGAGAACCGCAAAGATCTCCCTGTCATCGACCGGTCAAATGACACCGCTGCTCTGGGTGTTCTATTTTTCAGCGCCCCCATCGCTCAAGCTTAGCTTGCCAGCCGACCGTTATCCAGGAAGTTCGAGTCTATACTGGATCTAGCCTAGCCCAGCGCCTGCACTGCGCTTCACAAAATTAAATCAGAAAGAAAAAAAAAAGTGCAAGCGACACTAACGAAGCAGTGCATGCGTCCTCGCGTGACTCCACAGTTGTGGTCGATGGAGCTAGAGTTCACACCTTCGCGATAGGTTGCAAGTCTACTACGAACACATCTTTTCAGCTGTGTAGCATTATGCAGAAAGGAATAGCTAACCAGTGCTGAAATCTACCGGACGGTTGTCAACGTGCTAGCTTCCCTCTCGGTGTGCGGCTGGGAGTGGACGAGTGCTTTGCAGGGATTGGACGTCTTGCTCCAAGAAAGACCTCGGAAGTTCGTAGATGTTCGTTGTGGCCCACCTGCTTGTCGCTTATGGACACGTAGATTTCACCACTAGAGCGTTGATGATCAGATAGCACCGGAGCAAGATCGATGGCGGATGGTCACCAGCTAGCCGAGCTCGGGCGGGTTTAAAATCACTTCATTCTCGAAGGACTCTCCCTTTTCTCCGAGAGCGCCGAACGTGCGCTTCCGGTCCCCTTCCTTTTCGTCAGCCTTTCGACCCGGCCATTGCCGTTCTCCTGGTGGTGCGAGCGGATCGTGTGTGCGACAGCCAGCGAGAAGAGCACGCCTCGGCAGGTGCCGTCTCTTTCCTCTCTCGCGCCTGTGCCTGTCGTGACTGCTCTGTAGCAACCAAGCCAACCCCCGGCAAACCAAGTCTCGGCTCTTCCGCTGAAGTCACCGAGCGAAGCGATCTGCCTGCCTGCCATCCCCCGCGACGGTTCCCTGATCTGCTTCTCCGCATAGCCACACCTGCAGCGGCCGTCCGAGAGCGGTCGGCTGTGACACAGGGTCGACGGAAAAGGCTCGACATTAGCTGTGTTGCTGGATCTTGGGAGCAAGCTTGAAGGAAGAACATTCACCGTGGTCGCGCCGCTTTCGTCCTACTCGATCTTGCTGACGAATCGACAAACCACGCTGTTTTGTCACTGCCAGGAAAGTTATGTCTCTAGCTGGACGTCTTCTGAGTGCCTCGGCGGCATCGTCGGTTCAAGCCGCTGAGAAAGGATCCTCCTCGAGAGGTCGAGCGCGCTACGCAGGTGAGGGGACGAACTATGAGCGGCCACTACTTGCCGATTGGAAGATGGCGATAGAGATTAGAATTACGGTCTTTTAATGTTTTGGTGCTTGTCGCAAGTGTTCCGCGATCGGCTTGAAAGTGTTCTCGATGAGCACCTGGCTACAGCTGTTGAAACGTTAAGACCTCGCCACAACGGTCATCTATCGCAGCTGATTGAAACGAGAATATAAAACACTCGACTTCGGTGTGAACCTTTTTCTCTTCTGGCTGCAGGGCAAGAGTGAAAGTCGTCCTCCCCAACAGGGTTTTGTTTTTGAATGGAATTTTGGCCGGTAATTGTGTGCATAGCGTTTGGAGTGACTTTTTCCTCCTCAAATTCTGTAAATGAATCAGAACACGTGGGAGGAGGGGGGAGGACACAGAATGACACCATGTTTTATCGTCAGGTACCCTTCTGCCAAGAATGTGTTTGATCCACTGGATAGCCATGAGTGTGCGGAAACCTACGAAATACCCCAGCATTTTTGCTTTTCATCAGACTCCACCCATGCCTGGGTACTCTGAGGAATATTTAGAACTGTAGAATGTGATTGACTCTTTCCTCTTTCCTTTTCTTTTCATGCCTTGCTCTTAGATGTACCAGGTGGAGATGAACAACACACCAGGGTTGCTCAGTCACCGAACAGCCATGGACAGCACGGTTTATTAATTTCGGCAAGTTTATAAAGCTCAAAACATGAAATAGATGGAAGGAGGGCTTGGGTTTGAGATCTTGTCTTTTTTGATCATGATTTCTTTTTCAGATTGAAAACGAGGAGGAGTCAGCTCTTCAACAATCACAGTCAGTGAAGGAGGGAGAAGCTCTAAGCATGCCACTTTTTCATGAGTCGTGCGACAGCCAGAGCTCGAACTCATCACCTGTGTCAACAAGAAGTCCGTCAGGTCTGAGCGACACTGGGATTAGCGTCGGTAGTGTCTCGTCGGTACCGGCCGAGGAGTCGTATGAAGGAGAAGGAGAAACTGAAGATATGTCAGACGTCAGCCCAAGTCCTTTGCTTGGCAGGTACAATTGAAACACCTAAGCTCAGACAGACACAGACACAGACACACACACACACACACACACACACACACACACACACACACACACACACACACACACACACACACACACACACACACTGACAGGTCCCAGAACAGCTGACTTAGTTGAATTGTCCTTCATTCTAGGGGCTTTCCCGAGATGAGACAACGGTAGATCACTTGATGTACTAGGCCTTTTGCTACTCTTGGTAGTGTTTCCCATCCATCCATCAGTCATTTAGCTTTACCTTTGTTGACGAAAATGTACGTCTGTATGCATACATAGACTTGAAATATGTGCTAATTTTTATGGAGATTTTGCCCCTCCTAGCCTGCCTCCTTGATGGTTGCCTTTAGCTACTTTGGAGACAAAGCAGAGCGCTCCTTTCTTTTTGAGGTATTTTCTTTTTGAGAAATTCCCCTTTTCAGTTATTTTCTGAAATTTCTCCCTTTGCATCATTATTCTCAACAACTGCTAAGATTTGTTGGGTTTTTTTCTTCAGTGCTTCTCTCCACCCTGCACTCTCGCGACATGGAAGTTTGTCGCGGTCTTTTCGTCGAAGCCATCGTCGGTGAGACGGGAAAAAAATGTCATGAAAATTCTGAAATATTTTCGTTCAGTGTTTGCTTGTAGTTGATTAGGCAGTATGATGCATGTCACAGTTGGGGGCAATGGAAAGACCAGGTGTGTGCGCCCTTCAATGCATCTAGTTGCTGACTTTCACTGCGGGTTTTATGTGTAAAATTGTATCAAATGTATACTCCCAGCTGCATATGATCAGGTAAAATATGCTAGAATGCTGGTGAGCGTGAGTTTTGGGTCATAAATTCAATCATACATGTTCCTCCCTATCTTCCCAGGCTTTGTTGGACACCAAGTGCCCACAACATGCCTCCACAGTCAAGTTCAAGTACCAGTGATGAGGATGAGGGCAGAGATCAGCATATCAACAAACTCACCGATGAGGTTAGTGTGAACACTGAAAAAGCTTAACCAAGCAGGTTTTATCCTTGAAGGACATGGCGCACGGCTCAGTTTTAGTCAGAAGGCCTCAAAGAGAACACCAGGAATCTCTACCTGTACTGTGATACGTGCACTTATGATGTGTTACGTGGGAATAAATGCGACAAGGGCAATTTCAGTGTCCCCATATTGTTTGACGTAAGCTTCATGATTTGCGTGTTTATAGCAACGACTGAGTCTCGTGCTTTTCTTTTGTTCTTGACTTCTTTCAGATTGACAAGTTAAAGATGAAAGTTCAACTGATGGAGGAGGAGAAATGGACAATCGAGGGACAACGGCGGCGCCTTCAACAAGAGCACCAGACATTACGAGAAAAGTGAGTTTTGCTGTGAAGCCTTAGTTTGTTCTGGTGTACCAGCTTACTGGCACGATGGACATTTTTTTTTTTTCAGCAAAGAACTGAAAAGAACAGTGTAGAGTAGCTCGCTGGATTTATGGGAGAGAGTAGGTTACTTTATTGCTTGTGTGATTCTCAAAATGAAAAGTAATCTGCTGGCTAATGCTGATTCTGATGGAGGACTGGTTCTGATACTGCGTGCTCAGACTCTCGGTGTGCTTGTGCTGACTACACTCGATGGTTGTGTTTTCTTGTTTGCTGCTCAGGTACCATGCTGCTGAGGACAAAATTCGTGAGATGGAGCTCGGCCATCAGCAATCACAGGACACTTTGCGAGACACGCACAAGAGAAAGATGGTACTTTTCACAGTCGCGTGACAACTGATGAAGTGCTTTTCTTCCCTTTTTTTGTTAATGGCGCTGTGTTTCAAGTGCAATGGGTACCCTGAGATGGTCCCTCAGTTCTGTCACGTGATTGAGTTGCCTGCTTTGGGCCTTGGTTGAATGTGATAGGGTCAAGCGTTTGACCCAACTAAGCACAATCTGGCTGATGAGATGTGTGCTTGAATATGTTTGCGTGCCATCTCTAGAGTACACACCGCAAACAAAAAAAGAAAACAAAAAAAAAAACATCTGAAAAGTCTATGTGCGAGTATGGACTTTCCAAGTCGAGACTGCGTGGTTGACTTGACTTTGGCAGCAATGTTTCCGAAAGGTCGAAGTGCAGTTCAGTTCACAGCATTTTCACAAACTCGGGATTGTTTTCGCGGCTGTCCTTTGACTCTTGACGATTTGTTGTGTGATACCCGGCATCCCGCATGCTCATATCAACTTTGTCTTGTCCTTAACACCAGGCTGGCTTACTCCATAGCCCGAACTTCTTCGTCAACGTCAGGGCTCAAGCCAGAAAGACACTATCACACTTGTTTGGTAGTAAATACCCTTCAGAGTTGTCGTGTTTGAAAACGATGAAAAGGAAATTGAAGCATCAGTGAAAGCTAAAAAAGAACAACTGCTCATTGACAGCCCGGAATCAAGAGACCAGGCTGCCTAGCAAACGCAGGTGGCATTCTACCAACTGGAGATCCTGATGTGTTTCTTGATCAGGGCAAGTGGTCGTTCCTTTTCCGCTTTCGACTGATGCTTCACTTCCCTCTTTGCCTCTTCAAAACCTGTTCTTTGCTACTTTTAATCGAGCTCATTCTCCGAATTGGCTGCGTTGTGATTCGCAGGGACAGCTTGAGAATCGTTTGTCACTTCGTATGGAAAACTTGAAGACGCAGCTCAGTGAAGCTGAGGAGACTATACAACAGCTTCGCAGTTCAGATGCGCAGCAGCGGCAACAGATTCAGGCGCTCAGAGAGGTGTGTGGTTTTACTGTACATGGTTACATAGCAAAGCAAGGATCCATTTAGTAGTACATAAGCATAATGCTTGTACATGTATATAAGCTTATATTAAGTCCAAGTTACCCCTCCCATTTGAGCACACAGAAACCAAGCGGACTTTTATTCTCAGTTAAAAGTCCG
>JAOWAR010030243.1:0-13536 GCA_028571005.1 Clathrina lutea
TCTTTCTACACAGCTCCTTTCTCGGTGAAAGGAGTGAGTAGCCTGAAAATCATTTTTGGCTGGAGTTCCCCTTTAACCCTTTATCTACCGCAAAAAATCCAACTAAAATCCTGGTCGTATTATTTCCGGTATAACTCAGTAATGGTAAATATTTTGTGCGGACACCATTACATTTTCTGAAAGTTTGACAAATTCTCCAAATGACTATGTACAACTTGTGTTGATGTGACAAAGTCACATGGCTTTCCACATCTCCATATATGGTAAAAACTAAAAATACCTTCAAAAACTTAAACATCTCATTGAAAATCATTCCGATTATCGCAAATCGTCAAATTGCCTACTGTGGCAAATAGCCCAAAAGTCCCTGTCTTCTGCTAAACACGAAAAGGCCTTCCACCCATCATTGCTGATCACACATCGGTCACAGAAAAACCTGGTCCGAAGCTCCACGTGGTGTCGGCGATAGCACACTACACACTACCTGTGATGGCTTAAGGGAGCAACTTTTGGTGAATGCTGGTCTTCTACATCAGCTGCAGCCCGTTCCTTCGCCCTTTCGGTGGCAGTGGAGTGTCCTCGTCATCACCAATGCCAGCAAGCTGTCGCATTGGTGTCTCGCGAAACACCAATTGGTTCATGAGATCCTACTTCGCTACAATGGCACCAGGTTGGTTGAACTCGCTAGGAAGAAGGGCGCCTGGCTCTCTCTGGGGAAGGAATTCATCATCACTGAGCCTGTCTCCGTCGTCTACCCACGACTTTGGAGGATGATCGACAAAAACGCCGCCATGTCCTAGACCACCACAACTGCGCCCGCTCCACGACCTCGCCCTCGACCTCCTCCAGCACCAGCCAGTGCTCCTCTTCCTCTTCCTCTGCCCCTACCTCCTCCTCTTCCTCCCCTGCCTCCTTGAAGAGCCTCTTGACCTCGACCCCTTCCTCGTCCACAATGCCTGCCTCTTCCGTGGGGAAGAGTCTGTGTCTGTCGGGTCGGTGTCTTCTTCATCGTCTCCTCACTCGCTGCTTATATTGTTTTCACTGTCCTCCTTGGCAGAAGGCTCGAAATTGTCGCTGTCGCTCTCATCATCCCCATTCAGGTCATGATCGATCACACTTTCCTTGCCAGATAAAAGAAAGTCCGTCGACGCTAGAATCTGACAACAAACCACTCGCCTCCGAATAATCATCAAAGAGCTACCTGTATACCTCTGCTACATCGAGAGTCACCCTTCGTTGAGCCATCATTCCTCGAAAATTTCCAATACGAACATGGGTCGAAAGTGGTATCTGCGGATTCGACTTAAGCCCTAGCTTGTCATTGCGCACAATTTTTTCATCTCCAGGCAACACATATTTAAGGAGGCCACGCACGAAGTCATCGGTCATAATATATGACCGAAATTTAACTGGACCGTAGGTATAGGGTTAAAGGAGAAGTTCGGGCAATTTTTCAGTTTTGGGGTTTTCACGTATAAGGTTTTTGGAGACAATAAGAAATTGACTCGAGGTTTAGTCAGCGTCCGCAAACTGGAAAAGGCGAAAATCTTCTCACGAAAAAATATTCTCACCGATGCACTTTCGCGCGCCTTTCTTGTGGTTTTCGCCACCAAACTCACTCACCGCACGTTCTCCGAGCAGTGGCATGGACAGTGGCCGTTTCTTCAGTTTAGTTTCGCTCTTTCGGACTGCCCTGTTGCACCGTCATTCATGGTTGGCATCTACGTGCGTTAGAGCCGTATAGATTTGAGTCAAAACGACAGGCTCTCACTAGTTGTGGTGAAACTGACTGATGTGTCTTGTCGAGCGTGAGGTTTCGGTAGCGTGCCGGCAGCTGCGGACAAGGAGGCTGCTGGGCAGAGAGCGTCGGCAGCGAAAAGCAGACAAGGGAGCAAGGAAACGTGCAGTGGTGTGGTCCCGTTGGTGCTCATGCGGGTGTTGCACTGCCATGGAGACAGAGGTGGACTGTCGTTAACATTGCTGCCGTGAAGAGCCAAGCACGAGGAGCATGAAGCCAGGTGTGATTCATGCTCCTCATTCTTGGACAGTGACCTTCTCGTTCTCGCCTTAGATGATTATCTGATCTTCTGCATTCTTCTGGCCTGCAGTGAGGGTCTTGAATTTCCATTTCTGCAGATTGCTCGGAATCACTCCCCGTCAGCCTGTCATGCAACAATGTGCACTGGACCACCGCCTTTGATTCACATTGGCCAGAGGTAGACACACTATGCACAGCCCTATCTACTACGTCGACCCCACTGGTCTGCACACCCTTCTCACAACTCATCCCATCGACATTATTGTCTTCCATCACCGTCTCGTCAAGAGGGAGCGTCACTGCAGCCTTGTACCCACCATGCTTGTCACTACTAGCGTCTGGGAGCAGCAAACACTCAACGTTCTAAGGTCGAGAGCAGAAAGAGCGAGAAAAAAATACTTGACCACGGCAGTCACCAACTCGCGAACGCACTTATGTTATACAAAGCAGGCAACAAGCGCCTAAACTTAGGTCGGTGTGCGCTTTCTTGGCCATAAAGTCGGACAACCGCCTCATTGACTCTTATGAGGCTGCTCACCGTGATGCTAGAAGAGGAAAGGCACAGCGCCCACCTTCGAACGTCTGGCGACACGACGCTTTCCCACAGGCAGATACCCATCCGCTACCAACTCAGGATAGAGAGCTTGCTCGACTGATTCTCCTCGAAGTGCGCGGAGCACAGGCGCTTATTCGGTGGATCAAATCCAGAGCAACGGCTTCATCAGCCAAATCTTCAAGACCTTGGGGTCCTTTGGGAAGGAATGGAAAGAGAGGTCTTTGCACTCTGCCTTCCGAGAATTGTTCGTACAGCAGGGATCACAGCAGCGCACCATTATCGCCAGTGCAGAGAAAATGAGCACACAGAGAATGACGACATGACAGTCACAACGACAGCTGTTCCCTCCGGTGATGAGTTTGGCGCGTAACCTTTGGGAACAGTTGACGTGACAAGAAAAGTGCGCGAAAGTGCATCGGCGATAAGATTTTTTCGAGAGGAGATTTTCGCCTTTTCCAGTTCGCGGGCGCCGACTAAACCTCTAGGAATCAGTTTCTCATTGTCTCCGAAAGCTTTATTCGTGAAAAGCCCCAAACTGAAAATTTGCCCCAACTTCTCCTTTAAGGTATAGATTGTCCTTTTTCAGTGATACATTTCATCTACTGCTAGCTCGTAATGATTGTTTTCTGAAAATGACCATCCATAAATACCGAGAGTAGAAAATTGAAACGAGAAATGTTTGTTTCAACTCTCAACCACCCACCACCCCCCCGTGAAACGAAAAACATTGCCTGCCCAGAACAACTGAGATTGAGCAAAAGACTCCATGGGTGCCTAAGATTTGCCATTCGCTGCGCCAGCACCGACCCTTCTATGTTTGGTTGCGAGCAGGCGGAGGGTGGCGCTGGACGAAGGATGGCTAACTTTGGGTTCAATACTTAGGCTGCACATGACCCTGAACACGGCCTAGGAGCACCATTGGCATCAGGGGCCGTTCCACCTTATGTATGTATATAAGTAAATAGAATAAAGTAAAAGAGTTTTTCCAATCAGTCAGGGCAGGGTTGATTGATGTGTGTTCAGTTATGTTGCAGTATAAAGAGGTTGGTGGGTGCGCTGGTCCAAGCGTTTTTTTTCCTCAAGCCAAACAGAAATCATCGGAAAAATGTGTAACAGATGATGGGTGAATGGCACTAAAGTGACAGAGGAGATATCGAAGCACACCGACGGGCACTCATCAGGTGCAGGGTCAGATGCCGTGTCATCATGTCATGCCTACAGCACATTGTTTCTGCACATGAGCAGTGCTGAGCAGCCGACATAACATGGCATAGGCTACAGTTCCGAGTCGGTTTTGAAAGTAAGAGAGCACACGGACCTCACCCCTTCTTAGCAGCTTGGACGATTCTGTTTTCGGTTTGTTTGTTTTTTTTGTTTTTTTTTTTTCAAACGAAACCGGCCTTGACCCACCCAAGTATGAAAAGTTTCGTTTCATCACTTTTGTTCTCAGTATTTAAGGACATTCCCTAAGTTTGTCTCGAAGTTTCTGATTTTCTCTTTTTGGCTTGATTCTGTTGTTGGTGAAGGTGCTGACAGTGCTGCTGTCAATGGGCACTCTTCAGCTTCTGGCAGTCAAGCATCATTGCTGGAGCAACAGCAGCAGCAATTGCAGCAGCTTCAGCAGTTGCAGCAGCAAATCAGTGCTCAGCAGGCACAGCTGCAGCAACAGGCAGCTCATGGTGCTTCAGGACTGACCTCTACTGGCCCGACAATCACGGCCAACTCTGCTGCCCTTCAGGTACAGCTGCAGGCACTAAGTGATCTGGCTCACAAACAGCAGGCCACAGCCAAGCAGCACTTACACTCGGCTGTGCATACATCTACCGACGACACGTCTCAGGTTTTCAGCCAACAAGCAGGATCACTTGCGGCCGTATCAACTCACTCGCAAGCAAGCGAGTTTAACAAGGTAATGATAGCTTTTTGTTGTTGTTGTTGTTTTTGTTAATTGTTTCAATTAATTAATTTTTTGAGAAGGATGGTGATGGGTTAAACTGCAATTGCAATGCTATTGTACTTAAGTGCAAAGGTCTTTTTGTTGTTGTTGTTGTTGTTGTTGTTGTTGTTGTTGTTGTTGTTGTTGTTTCCAAACTTGCTTGTTGTTCTGGCAGGCTCTTCTTGATGACTTTGACTATGGAGATGATGAAGATGATGCAACACGACTTGCTGAGCAACAGCGCCGGTTGGCAGAGGAAAAGAGCCGCTTGTCCACAGGGTGCGTCCCTCTGTCTGTCTGGTGGTATGCCTGTCTCTGTCCATCTGCAATGTGTGAATGGCTCTCTTGTCTGTCTGTCTGTCTTTCCCTCTCTCCTCTCTTTCTCTCTTTCTCTCTCTCTCTCTCTCTCTCTCTCTCTCTCTCACACACACACACACACCACACACACACACCACACACACCACACACACACACACGCGCGCGCGCGCGCTCCCCTTCCTCATCAGTTGGTATTGGCTGACATTTGGGCCACAGGCTCTTCTCAAGGTGTTGTCTGAATGTAAACACTCTCCTTGTGTTGTCAGTGTCTGTGTCTGTGTGTCAAAAATTGATTTCAGATATTGTCAAAACTAGTGCCAAAGGGCAAATACGAGCTGTCGTGAAGATGCAAAACAGAAGTTTCAAAGAGAAGCAGACAGCCAATTTCATCAGTTGAGGCACCTTCATCCCGATAGAAGAAAATAATCTTGCATAATACCTATACATTTCTATGCCCGTCTGTTTCAGAACCTGTTCAAGACAGGATAGGACACCAGGGATCTCAACTTGTCAGTTTAAACATATATTCACATAGACACGATGGAAGACAACGGTAGAGGTCACCTAGTGTGATGTTAATCTTGCAATAGTACCCGACATTTCAACGTAAACCACCAAGACAGAAGGGGCTACGGTGTCGAGAAAAGACTGTTTGGTTCTGTCGTTGTCTTCCCTGGTATGTATGTGAATAGACGATTTAAGGTACAGGGCAATTTTGACCTCTCAGAAAGCATGCTTCCCGTTGCTCAGTCTGTACGAACTTTCACAGATTGCAAAAACTCAATAAATCTGCTCACCAGCAAATTTGGGGTCCGGTGATGTCATCCCATCCGTCACACTGGCCATTTGATGGGCCTCAAAATTCTCGTACAATCCTCTTCTATAACATATCTAACAACCTTTCACAGTGGGAAGAGCGCCTAGCATGCCGTTTGGACGTTCAAAACTGACGAAAGACGAGAGGTTGGCGTGCACGTATATCGCCATGCACTGTGAAGTGTGGCCAACTCCAATCACCAAATCTCACCGTGCATTCTCGTCATTTGGAGCGCTCCATCCAGTGGCATGTCCTCTTTCAAATTGGGATCGAGCAAAGAAGCACTGCTCTTTGCAGTTTTTTTTTTTATGTTCGAAGAGTGCTCCATGCAGAGAGCGAGTCCAGGAATCAATCAACGCTCTGTTGGCCACCATGTCTCACTGCATGATGCATGATGCCCACATACATTGAGATCCTTGGCGAGCCCATGCAGTGGCATGATAGAGCCTTCCAACAGCATTCACCAGACCAGCTAGCAGTCGTGAGCCTCTAGCTGACTTCCCCAAAGAGCAAATTTCGCAGTCATCTTTCCCCAATGCATCCCCAGTAGCTGTTCTCATGGCATCGCACCCAGCATATGCGCGTAAGCTAAGTATGCAGCCGTTATACTTTCAGTGGCGTCTTCTGCTTGTCACCCTCTCTTCCAGATACTGTAGTGAAAGAGAGCATGGAAGTTCTTCTCTGAAACGGCCGTGGTCATTTCACGTTGATTCTCTGTGTTTGCTTGATCTTTGACTTTCGATTTGTCGCTCGCTGTGAAAATGCACAAGTCTCTGACCATGAAGAGAGGACGCTTCGCAGCGTTATCACAGAGTGCGATCGAAGCTAGGGAGGATTGGCTTGTTGATAATTTCCCAGAGGCTGCAGACGCCATAGATCCTGAGTACAAGCCACGAACGTCCTTTGGATCGAAGGATCCTGGTCTCTTGGAGCCACAGATTGAGGTCGTCGCACAAGAAGAATCTTTGGCCGCTGTGTCGAAGCTCAGGCAGTGGCCGTATACTCTTGTTCATTTGTCCACCGGCTTCCAGGCAGTAAGGGATGGGGCCGATAGCCCCAAGTTCAAAATTAGCCCGATAGAGAAACTAAACTTATCTGTCAATTATTAGGGTTTTTTTTTTTTTTAAAGAAGAAAAAAATGATAACTTGTCCCAGGGCCGTACTGAAACGGATAAAGAGGCGAGAAAAAAAAAAGCTGATAAGAAGGGAGTGTGTGTGTGTGCGTGCTCTTTGTTTGATGTTATCTCGACCTTCCATTTTTCCCCCTCGGGTACACTGTTTCTTTCTTGTCTTTTCTGCTTGTGTAATAATGCTTAGTACAATTTGTGATATGCAGCCACCATTTTGAGTGGGGAGAGAAACTTCAGCCAACGATATTTATTACTATGGAAAGTATTCAAGGAAAGGGTTGCTCTGGATGAGTGAGAAAAGAATCAAGGGAGAGTGAGGTTGGGGTTGAGGGAGGGAAATAGGACTATAATCCTACCAGGATTTGAACCTGGGGCCTTTCACTTTCTGGGCGAATGCTGTTCTGGCTGAGCTGCGTACAACTACTATGTATAGTATATGGAAAACTTGTCTTGGAACTTCTGACTTGGCTAGTGAGATTCAAGGCATGACCACTTTGGATGAAGAAAACCAAAAGACAGGAAAGTGCTAGGAGAAAGATTGGTGTGCTCAAAAGCAGGTAGTAGGCAAATGGAAGGAGGAGGCAAAGGCTTGGGCAGTGATTGCTTCTAGTGCAAGCCGAGAAGTGTGTCAATCTAGGCCAGCTGGTTGATCGTCATTATGGCTACAATCAGTGATTGGCTCCTTTGGCTCGAGTTTCCTTTTTTGTTGCAGTGAGCTTGAAAGCAGGAGCGTGTACATGGACCTTGGGTGTGATGAGGCTCCCACTCATATTGCCAGGACTGGGTTTTCTTTTTTAATTGTATATACACTTGTGTTTCGTTGAGGATACTTTGCTCAACTACAAACTGCCAGAAAAGACTCACCAGTACGATGATTATTGGTTGCAATTTGGTTGACAGCCCGTTCCTATTCCTTGTTCAAGTGCTCAGACATTGATTTTTCTTGCAATAACAGTCAAGAAGAAGAGCACATACCTGTTTATTCATGTTTATCACAATGGGGAGGGGGTGGGGTTGCTGCACCAGAATGATGACAACTAAGGGATAGCTGAGTCTGAGAACATCAGGCCACTTGGTATTCTTCTGGCTCGTAAAATAGCCCTTTGTAGTGGTCGACCAGTCTGAAGGGAGTGCCCTACTGGTCGTGCTAGGAAGGATGGCAAGGTGAATCGTCTGCAGTCGACTGCTGGCACTACACGTAGAGTTAACGTGTACTTGTCAATCTCAGCCTGTGCCAGGAGGGATAACTGCGCACCGTTAGATCGCTTATGCTTTCGGATCCATTTTCCTTTTTGTCCCTGTCCTTATCGTGGTTATTATTTGCACTGTCCTGCCTTTTTGTTTGTTTTGATCTGAACTGCTTGGGAAGTCAAGTCAAGTTGAATACTCAGAGAAACACAATTCTCTTTTTTCCAGTCCTGGAAAGTTCCTGATTGTGATGCACTAACTTACCTGAGGATGTACAGTATGGTACTGAATGTGGTTATCCATAATGGCATATGCAACTCTTGATTGATATTTTACGTTGAGGGCGCGGGCCCTCTATCTCTCTACGCAATATCGCTCCAGACACCGAAAACACTGCTTTGGCAAACCTTCCCAGCAGTATCCCCTGAATTCCACTAAAGAAAAAAAATGCAAAGGAATTTAGCAAACGAACCTTCCAATGGGGGCCCTCAGCGCAGCAAGACTTCCTGTCTATCTTTGATCATCTGGCGCTCAGTGTGGTTGTCAGTGACAGAGCATACGTGATCATTGATCGATTGTCCATCGGCTGCCTTCCCTCTTTCCAGTATTGCTCAAGACACCCAAAACACTGCTTCAGCATGTCACGTTTTTCTTATCAACATTCCATCAGCCGGTGCTTGGTGTGGTTGTCAATGACATAACACATGCGACCGTCCATCGATTGTACATGGACTGCCCACTTTTCTCTTCCTGATCTGGTTCAAGGCATCCAGATCATTGCTTCTCCAAGCTAGGATCCTGACGGAGTCCCTTTAGTTCCACCAAAACATTGCTTCAACAAGCCAGGATCCTGATGGAATCCCTTTATTTCCACCAAAAAAATGCAAACGATTTGGGCAGACAAATTTTCCAACGGGGCCCTTGACGGAGTATGACCTCTTGCCAACTTTTGATAGACCATGAATCCATAACTTTGGAACAGTGTGCTTGATTTTGACATTCAAACCACCAAATTGAAGGCAGTTTCCATGCCAACATGATAACCTCAAGAGGCTTAACTTATTGCGTCAAAGCTTAAAAGTGCACTGTCACAATAATCGGTGATTTTTTTGCCATTTGTTGTGGTGAAAATAAATGGCAGACAGTCAACTACGGCATGTGGTGTTGAGTGCCGGCTTGTTTTTCGATGATTGTGGGTGCTGGGGTAGGTTCTGGTTACAAATCCCAGTTGGGATGCGTTGCAGGGGAAATTTAACTCAATGTGCATGCGCAAGAAGTGCATCACCATTAGGAACTTCCACAACAGATTACACCTGACAACTGCACTTGGTGCATTGGTAGCTTTTCAACGTGATGTCATCTTCCATTGTTTCAATGAATACTCTTCACATGCGAGCCTGTTGGTATAAAGTGGCAAGCTGTTCCAGGGTTGAGTGGTGTGCATGCAACATTACCTTGATCCTTTGCTAGGGGATACTTTTGGTTGCTAAGGAGTCAGAGAACGCAAGAAAGCAGAGATCAATCCAATAGTTGTTGGCCTTTCTTGGAGGATGGAGAGTTTATTGAAAGCTTGCTTCAGTAAAAATGAGCTGAACAAATAGGGCTTGTGTAGGGAAGAAGGCAAACTTACTACTGAGGTGAGGAGCTTTTTTGTATTATTATTATTATTATTATTATCGACAGGGAGAGTGAAACAGGTTTCATCACATTAGTTCAGACATGCATGTACCTGAGTTTTCCCGACCCAGAGCTGTACTGACTTACCACAGTATTGCATGGGTTTAAGGCATCAATTCGCCCTCGAAGTTGGACCTGCAGTTCACCCATAGTTTGACATGTAGCTCATTTTATGCCAATGATACAAGAACTGGCAGAAAGGACACGTTGAGAACAGGACCGGTGCTGATGGTAGTAGGTGTGGACCACCAGTGTAGGATAACGTATGGCTGGCAAGAAGGCATCACGAGAGTGTGTGTGTGAGAGAGAGAGAGAGAGAACAAGCAAAGCAATCTGTAGTTTTTTGTTGTTGTTTACCCTATCAGGCAGATTGTTCTGCCGGTGAAGTTGATGGTCAGTCCTTGTAGCATCGCAAGAACAAGAAGGAACTTTTGAAGATGAATGCAGGAAAACATTCATCTGCTGCATTGATACCCTCCCGGAAGATTACCAGCAAGGCACAACTTTGTTCGACCAAAGCCTAGCTGTGTGTGTATTGCTACTTGAGTACTTTCCAGCCTAAATCAAGGCTCTGCCTATTCAATATGTATGTTCCAGGAGTGTCATAAACGTTCGTTGCCTGAATCAGGCTGGGAAGTTCTCATGTAGCTGCTTGGCTTTGGCCGAACAAAGTTGCGTCTTGCCAGTCATCTTCTGGGTGGTTGTTGAGGCAGCAGATGAATTTTACCTGTGTTCGTCTTCAGAACTTCTTCTCACAACTTTTCCCACCTGAGTTTCTAGTGTCCACAGAAACACTTCACCAGTACTATTCAATTCAACAAAGAGCAAATCGTAGAATATCAAGTCTGCTCCAGAAGACGGTAGGCAAAGACCAGAGAAGCATCCACAGCATGAACCATACTGGGAAGCAGATTTCAAAATTTGCCCCAGCTGTCCATTGCTAGGGGCCCTGTGACATCACCATTGAATTTGCTTTCGTGCCGTTGGTTTGCCATTTTTCACTGTCTCTGAACGCTCGTTGCAACTTGTATCTGGGCATTTTTTTTTTCATCAAAGTGAAGTTATGCTGCACTTTCGGCAAAACACATGGAACCTACAGAAAAAAGGAAGAAGAGGCTCTTTCTGATCACATGGAACCTCCGAAAGAACTGAATAAGAAACTTATATTCTTGCCTCTCATGTTATCTCATCCAAAAGCAGCAAGAACATCTTCATCTTGCTCACTGGGTCATTTATTTTTCTAGCGTTTACTTTAGAAAGAAATGGAGCATTCATTGTTCTCCTAGAGTGCTGCAGCGGTAGGTGCAACAGCCAGGTTGGAGGCATTGGGTACAACAGCTGAGCAAGAGCATCTGAATGGCCAGATTGAAGGCATCGGTTACAGCAGCCGAGCGAGATCAACTGAATGGCCAGGTTGAAGACATCAGTTACAGCAGCCGAGCGAAATCATCTGAATGGCCAGGTTGAAGGCATCGGTTACAGCAGCCGAGTGAGATCATGTGAATGGCCAGGTTGAAGGCATCGGTTACAGCAGCCGAGCGAGATCATGTGAATGGCCAGGTTGAAGGCATCGGTTACAGCAGCCGAGTGAGATCATGTGAATGGCCAAGTTAAGGACATCGGTTACAGCAGCCGAGCGAGATCATCTGAGCGGCCAGGTTGAAGGCATCGGTTACAGCAGCCGAGCTAGATCATGTGAATGGCCAGGTTGAAGGCATCGGTTACAGCAGCCAAGTGAGATCATGTGAATGGCCAGGTTGAAGACATCGGTTACAGCAGCCGAGTGAAATCATGTGAATGACCAGGTTGAAGGCATCGGTTACAGCAGCCAAGTGAGATAATCTGAAAGGCCAGGTTGAAGGTATCGTCTACAGCAGCCGAGTGAGATCATGTGAATGGCCAGGTTGAAGGCATCGGTTACAGCAGCCGAGCTAGATCATCTGAATGGCCAGGTTGAAGACGTTGGCTGCAGCAGCCGAGCGAGATCATGTAAATGGCCAGGTTGAAGGCATTGGCTACAGCAGCCGATCGAAATCGTGTGAATGGCCAGGTTGAAGACGTTGGTTGCAGCAGCCGAGCGAGATCATGTGAATGGCCAGGTTGAAGGCATTGGTTACAGCAGCCGATCGAAATCGTGTGAATGGCCAGGTTGAAGACGTTGGTTGCAGCAGCCGAGTGAGATAATCTGAATGGCCAGGTTGAAGGCATCAGCTACAGCAGCCGAGTGAGATCATGTGAATGGCCAGGTTGAAGGCATCGGCTACAGCAGCCGAGTGAGATCATGTGAATGGCCAGGTTGAAGGCATCGGTTACAGCAGCCGAGTGAGATCATGTGAATGGCCAGGTTGAAGGCATCGATTACAGAAAGAAAAGTGCCAAAAGTGAATCATCGAAAGTCCCTTGTCAAAATAATTTAACCTCCCCCCCCCTCCCAATGAAAAAAAAGGAAAACAATTTCAACCCTAACCCGTGAAAAAGATGGAAATCAATTCAACCCCTCCCTTCCCATGAAAAAGGAAAACAATTCAACACCCTCACTCTACCCCACCCCCAGTAAAAGAGGGTATTACATTATAGAGTGGTTGCAATAAAACATTGAGCAAAAGAAAAGAGAGCTGCTCATTTTTCATTTTTGTGCGGTACAACACCGAACGATCTTCCCTCCCAGACCCTGTTAAAAGCCAGTTATTCTTATGTGATGATGTTCGTGCAAGGCTTCCAGTGATCCAGTGATGCAATGGTCCTCTTTTTTCCCTAGTCCTCACTTTTGTGGTTGCATTTGTTTCACAGACCGATATTTGGAGCCGAGGAGTCTGTTAATGACGTCTCTCTTCTTGATCCTCAACAACCTCAAGGGCAGGTTGAATGGGCATACACTGGCCAGCAGCAGCAGCAGCAGCAGCAGCAGCCGGAGCAGCAGCCGGAGCAGCAGCAGCCGGAGCAGCAGCAGCCATCTTGGTCACAGAATCTGCCTGGCTTAGGTAGTGGAGTGAACTCAATGCTTGACATAAGTAGGTCTGGTTCGTCCACACAGCCCATTCCAGGTCTAGGGGATGACTTGCCAGCGGCCAGGGAAGGCTTTGCCATTGGTCAGACAAAACGTACGTCCAGGTGGCAAGACGATGAGGTCAGGCAGAGGACTGGATGTGTACAGCATAACTCTGCGCCAGAAAAGCCTGTATCAAGTGTTTGGGATGAGGTTGAGCCGCCAATGTCATCGACGGCTTCTGACCTTGCATCATCGCCTGACCAGCGCTCTTCTTGGCGGCAGACCTCTTACCGTAGTGTCTGGAACCACAGGCATGAAGGCCATGCGGATGATGACGAAGACTCCGAACGAGCAAGGGAAGCAGAGAGAGAACGCTTTCGGCAGGGATTCCCAGCTCCTCAAGATCAACGAGTTACTGGTCAGTGTGAGATGGGACTGGCCAGGTGGTTAAGTCTAGGTGTTGTGATCTTCTCAGTGTGCAACGCCATTCATTCATTATACTTTCCAGTTCGGTCTAAACCTGTTTTATTTTTTGGTGTGTGTTGTTGTTGTTTATGTTCAGTATGCAGCAATACTATCTGGATTGGCCATCTTCCCAAGTCTGTGACAGAGGATTTGCTTAAGCATGTTTTTGAGGAATATGGTGAAGTCGCAAGCATTGATGTAAGTTCCTCTCTTTTTCCATTCTTTTTCTCTGTCTCTATTTATCTGTGTTATACATTTGAATGTTGCACAATGATCTGCTGTAGTGCTAAGTTATTGTTCAAGTTCTTAGGGAAGTGATCAGTTCCTCACATTCCAGTGGCTTTGGCGTGTGTGTTGGGGGGGGGGGGGGGGGGGGGCCTGCCGGCGGTGGTTGGCTGTGTTGTTTTGCTTCTTCTCCCCCG